>SNQJ01S0242096.1:0-13424 GCA_010110895.2 Picea sitchensis
TTAATACTCCAACAATGTTGACATCGCCATATTTTAAATATTGGTGAGTTGTATTATGAGCTGAAGGAATTCCATCCCTTATAAATCATTAATTGATTTCTTCATGCTAAGAATAACTGTGTGCAGCTTGTGGTCTTCTTTCAGCGTGCTGCATTGGAAGAATGAAAAAAAATAAAGATTAACAATTAATAGTAATAATTAGGAAGGAAACTATGAATTTACAATGGTCGTAGAGTGATTTTAAAAAGTTTTTAATGTCTATTTCATTGCATTTGGAGATCTGTGTGTATGAATAGGTTATGTGGTGTACTCTACAAAGAGTTGATGGTTAGTCAGCTATTGTATTAGCAGGAATGCATGCACAATTATTTTAAGTGTATTTTGCAAAACAGAGTCCAGATTGCCATACTTTATGCATACCTGTTTCTGAAATTTGAGTTATTCTTTATTCTAGGTACACTTCTAAGATGCTACTGGCAGCTATTGATGAACAACATGGAGGCACTTACGACTTCCTTTACTTGCCAATTGATTTTAAGGCAAGTTTAATAACTCTGTCAAAGCAAATGCTGGTTTTCTTACAATAGAGGTAGAGTTTTAACTTTTGTTCATGCCAGTTTTCTAAGAGGTTAATTTCTGTTTACAGAATAAATGCAATGTTGGCTATGCTTTTATAAATATGACATCTCCATCTCATATCATCCATTTCTATCAGGTTTGCTCTTTCTTTGAACCCTTGGAAGAAATTGGAGTTTTATAATTTGTTAATTTTATGGTTTCTGCTTTTCTTTGACATAAGAAGTTTGATATTTTAATGGCGTGACCTTTTATGATTCTTGTGAAATATCTTAAGCTAAGAGAACATTTTATCTTCCAGACAGTAGAACAGACTTTAACGAGAAGTGGAAAAGCAGTTGGTAAAAAAGAGGGGGCAAAAAGGGGGAAAAATGATAAAATTATGAACTTTAGAAAAATGGGGAATTTTTAATCTTATCACAGCTTGGGAAAGTTTGGAATGGGCAGGAGAAATGAAGTGAAAGATTTTGGTCCCGAAGATAGAGTTTGACAGGGCCCATGACAAAAATGGGATTTATTTCTTCGTATATTTCAGTGGCTGGGTATTTGGAGTGTTTTTATGCATGCAGTCAAAATCCTCTTCTCGAATGCCTTCACCATAGTGTGTGTTAATGGGTGCATTTTCAAAGGCAATTCCCCTTTAGAGATGCATATACAGGGCTGTTTACAGGCTCCCTATCGATATCCAATAGCAGCAGCTGCATTGGGATATTTTCTCAAGGTTTCACATGTTTAGGACCGTGTTCATGTTAAAGTTTTTAATTTTAGGCTAGTTTACAGCTGCAGTAAGCTAACTGGGACCTCAAGAAGAATGACCAAGCACAGATAACACAAAAAAATTGGGTTTGCTCGTTTAACCATAGGTAATGCTCTTCATTACCACCCAACCACAGGCGTCTTCAAGTGCCAGCCCCGAGCAGAGCAGGATGCCTGCTACAGAATGATATCCAAGAGAAAGTCACCCCAATACAGAGATATATGATGTTACAGATGAGATGTGCCCAATCTGCTGTCTCAAAAATGCCTCAGATCAGGCTGAATTTTAATGCCTCAGACTAGGTACTCCTGCGGCTGTCTCAGATGTGTTAGGAGGCCCGGTTGTTGTGTGTTGAATGAGGAAGGCTTGACCTGTATTTATACTAATTTGTCACTGAACTTTTAGGGCCGACTTCTCCTTCTAGAAATTATAATTTTCCATTATCATTTTTCTCTGTAGGGCCGACTTATGCCCTTGTCTCTCATTGCTAGAGAGGGGTTTTCTCTTATCAGGATATCAATCTATAGGAGGTCTCTTGGAGGTGAATACCTCCCGCAGCTACCAAAAACATCGACACTCCCTCTTAGCTAGGGAGGTATTCTCACTGATGTTTACTCCTGGTCCTGATAGCTTCGTAGGCTATAGCATGGTCCTCCAACCACGGCATGGTCTTGCAGACCATGTTATTGGTAGCATCTCCTCGTCACACATTACTACTCCAATGGGGACCTTTTCCATCTTCTAGGCCTCATCACCACTAGAATACACTAGGGTCTCATTGTTGTAATGTCCCCACTTTGGGACATCATTATATTACAGACTGTTATGATGACTAAAGTAGCCAGATCGAGGTTATAGCAAGTACATGAGCTATTGAGGGGTATATTGGGGTCTGGCTTGCATCGCTCATCTTATATCATCATTATGATCCATTCCGCACAACTTGGCTTTGGTTCCGTTGCATTCCGACGATTTCCATTTTTTTGACTTATTTTGGGCTATGGGTTAATTAAATTCACGGAGGAGGTCATATTGGGCATAATACTTGGAGGAACCTTTTAGTGTAATAGCTCATTGGAATTGTGAGGATTAACACTACAGGATAAGATGATGAGAAGTGACTTTTAGTGGCCAGGGAAGCCACAAGGAGAGATAAGGTGCTTTTCAGAGGTAAAATGGTTAATTAATTAATTAAATAAAGTAAAAGTCACTTTGGAGAGACAAGCCAAGTAGGAAGGATAAAAGAGAGGCAAGGGCCTCTATTCTCTCATTCATGTTGTTTTATCATTTTGATATTTGGCTTCTTGCTAGTTAGCCCATGCCTTTGGGGTTTTGAGGGTTTTGACTTAACAAACCCTAGAGATCAACTTGGTGGTGAAAGATCCCACCCAACCTGGTCCAAGCTTGGTCACGGAGGTGAAAGATCCCACCCAACCTAGTCCAACCTTGGTCACGGAGGTGAAAGATTCCTCCGTTACCATTCTACATCAGATCTACTCAGCTTCAAAGGGGTTCTACATCAACCACAGGTTCAGGGAGAGGTAGGGCACAACTTCAGGGGGGTTTTTAGCAGGAGGGCACACCATCTTGAGGAGAGGGGTTCATTCCATGCATAGGAGGAGGATTTGGAGCAAACAAACTTCTGAGTATTCTTTGTAGGGCCTAGGGCGCCCTTTCTATCCTTTCCTGGAGGAGGTTTCTCTACCGTATTATTTATTGGAGCTCAACACAGGTTCAGAGAGAGGAGGGCGCACCACAGATTGAGGATTTAGTCATTTGGTTGGTCAGATCTTCATCATTCAACCCGAGACTCTTAGAGGGTTTCTAGCGGGCCGATCTACATTTTGGCACCCTTCTCAGGGAATTTGGCAGCCTATTCCTTGGAGGTTGAATTATTGGGGTTTCAATCATTCAGGAGGGGGCAAGTGAAATACAGGATTGTTTACATGGAGGATCATATCTTCACCGTTTGGCCTGAGACTTCACCAGTGGGTTAGCCTTGGCCCGATCTACACTTCCAGCCATTTTCAGTGTGTTTGGAGGCCTCTAGCAGCTAGGTCGAATTGTTGGGTGTACTCAACTTTTCAATAGGGCACAACTTATCCAGTTTGGGGTTTAGCACTTTAGAGGGCAGGGATCTCAGCTTGTTATTCAACTATTGCAGTCATGTGGCTTTTGGAGGCTTGTAGCTTCTCCTCTTGATCTTTCTTAGGGATCATCTTTATTTTGCTATTAGCTCTTAGCTATATTGTACTAGATCTGCAGATCCATTGTATTAGGGTCTTCTTCTATTATGAATAATATCAGATTTGATGTATTTTTGGTTATTCCATTGTTGTTGATCTTGCATCTTGTTGAGATATGTTCCATTGCTACATTTATTTGATTATTGCTGCAAACACACATAACAATCATTAGTACAAACCCTAGTGCAATCTAAAAGACTTAAGACAACAAAGTGTTTGACGAAATGCCACAACCAAAAAACAGTTAAAAATTCATGGAAAACACAATGTTCTTGGCACCTTGGCTTTGGACCATTACATTGTTGAAATATTGTAATTGCAAAGAGTATTCTATTTATTTATTGATTCATTATTCATTAGATCAATCCCCTTTTGTGAATTGATCATGTCGGGCATTGTAATTGATCAAATCCCCTTTTGCAAATTGATCAAACCCTAATTGTATTATGCAAATTAAAAAGTCGCCCCCCAGGCCTAATTAAAGTGGTTTTAACCACTTAGAAGACAAGTCGGCCCTGCACGGTGAAGAGACACCTTTCCAGCCAAAATAAATAAAGGAAGCCAACGCCTCATTAACTCACTCACTCATTCTCTCATCAAGTGTGCAAGTTTGGTAGCTGCAGTTGAGAGAAGAAGGAAGAGAGAGACATATTGCTCAATGTTGGATATTCTCTAGTGTTTTGGTTTATTGTCTTGGCATTGTATTGGCTATCTATATTAAGGAAGTTTTTGCTGGGTTTTCTCCCATATGAGGGTTTCCCAGGATAAATGTTGTGTATCTTGTGATTGTGTTTCTCTCAGTGATCCTACCTATGCTATTGTTATCTAGGAAATTGAAAAGAAACCTAATAATAGCTCAAAACTTAACATGGTATCAGATCTAAACTAAAGAGAGCATCTTTCACTTGATAAAGAAAAACGTCACTGTCTCTGTACAAGAAAATTAGGGCTTTTTGTTGGAGAGGATTTTTTTCCTAAAAATTATCTAGAAAAGTGTGCCTTACCCTGTGAATCTTTTGGCAGCTTGAGTGCACCTTTTCAGTGGACAGAGCCTCTAGAAAGTCAAATCCTAGTTTTTTACTGGTACAAGAAAACTAGAAAACCAGAAGTACCAGAAAACCAGAAGTACCAGAAAACCAAAAAACCAGAAAACCAGAAGTACTAGAAAAATCAGGAAACTAGAACCAGTTCCAGAAGTACCAGTCCAGATTTTCGCAAGCTCAGTTTCAAGGGGTAAAATTTGGATTTCCAGAAATCTGACTGCACCAGCTTACTCGCCTTAGCTCAACGCATCTAGCCCCTGGATCAAAATTTGAAAAATTAGGGTTTTCTCATAAAACCCTAAGTTACTGATAAAGTACCAGTTGCAGTATAAGTTGCAGTTGCAGTTTCAGGATCAATTACAGTTGCAGTATCAATTGAAGTATCAGCGACAGTACCAATTGCAGTCACCCTTGAAGTTTTAAAGGGTTAGTAATTATTACCGTTGCTACCAGATGGTGCCACCACTATGAGAGGTATTGGTGCAGCCCCCCTATTCCGTTGTAGGGCTACACGACCTCCCAGTCAAGCATCTTCGATTCTTGAGTCAAGTGACCCTCTGAAATCTTAATGGTCTCCTTTTGTATCTGAACACATGCCCTTTTGGCTCCCTGGTGCAGGTCTTATGGTGCCCACAACCTTCCCTTTTGCTCGCCTGTGAAATCTCAGAGTACTGGGCATTAGCTCCTTTTCTTGATAAGCCCCCTCTTATTGTGACCTTGGGCGATGACCTCACGTGAACACGTGATTGCGGGCGCGGCCAAAAGCGGTTTGGGATGAAACTACTTTTCAACCCACAATTCTCTTCTTGCTTCCACGTGTCCTCTTGCCAAAACCATGGTTTGGATTGCGGCCCGCCCTCAACATTTTAAAGTCCACGCAACTCCTGTCCCTGCAATGCTACGACACTGTCGATCTCCCGATCTTGACGGTATTGTTTGAATTGACGGTTCAAATCTGCCCTTTCCCAATCCACGGACCAGATCTGCCCCTCCTAAATCAACGAATGTGATCTATTCGCGATTCCGGACTTTAGGGTTTTGAAATCTCAAACCCTGTTTTCTTCCGTACTTCAATCTTCGGGAGCTAACGATCTGCATACACCTGTCCTGCTCAATCAACGGTCCTGCTTCTACTTTGGGTGTTTGACCTTTCAACTCAGATCAACGGTCCTGCGATCCTCTTCTCGATCAACGGTCGAGATCTCCTTCGGGTCTTCGAACTTAGGAGATCTCAAACCTCAAACTTCACCCTTTCTCCAATGGCTTTTATCCGAAGGCTATAATCCGCTAACGTGCGTCCACTTGATCTGACGATTGAGGATTTCTTCGGGTCTTTACCCGGAGTTCACAGATCTACACCACATTTCTCCTGATCTCCAACGACTCAGATTCACTTCGGGTGATCCGATGCCTGAAGTTTACTTCGGACAATCTGACTGCTCGGATCTGCTTTGGCTGATCGAACAGTTGAGATTTACTTTGGATTTCTGGCTCTTCGGGCTTCGGGAATCCCAAGTCTCAAACTTGCCCCCTGAACTCACGGTATCTGACGACTCAGATTCACCTTGGCGATTCAACGCTTGAAGTTTACTTCGGATGATCTGATGGCTCAGATCTGCTTCGGATGATCGGACGATTGAGATTTTACTTCGGCTCTTCAGACTTCGGAAATCTCAAATCTCAACTGAGAAACTCCAATGCAATTTACTCGAAGCTCGCGATCTGATGACAAGTGTCCCCTCACAGATCGATGTCTCTCGACACTTCGTCTATTCGGGTTTCGGGTGTTCCAAATCTCAACTGGAAACCCTCGAATAGATCTCCTGAAGCTGTTGTTCTGCTGACAGGTACCTCCTGGTGATCAACGGTCAGGATCCTACTTCGGCTATTTCACTTCCTCTTCGTCAACAAACTTCCGTAGCTGTGGATCTCACGCCACCTGTCTTCCTTGACGATAGACGGCCCCAAAGTACTTCGAGACTTCGGAACTTTGGTAAGTTCTCTCTCCTGCGTGTGCAAAGCGCTAAGGCTCGTGCACCTTGCTCTGATCAGACGACTGTTGGTCCTTTGAACTGTGATCCAATGACCACTGTCGCTCCTCCTCCTAAGCTTCTGATTTCTTCCGACGTAGAAGATTTCTCAGTCTTCAAAGGTTTCGAACCTTTGCTCCTCCTACGAGTCCGACTCTTGGATCTCGTCAATACTTACGAAAAGTGCTATCCCTTTTGAGCTTGATCCTTCAAGGATTTCTTGAAAGGAAATTCTTCTCGCCCTCCTGGCGTTCCTCTGCTCTGGTTCTTCGACACTTGGTCGCTTCTTGACGCTGTGCACTCCTTGCACCTGGTCTATGTTTCCTTTGTTCTCTTTGAACTCCTCTGAGTCAAACCTGGACTCAACTGACACACTCCTTGCGTACATGATGCACACCTTGCATACGAGTTTCAGAAGAGAAACAATTGAAACTTATCCAGTTTCATCACAAACTCATATGATCAACTTCTCGAACAATCATACATGAACGAAATGAAATAAACGACATATACAGAATGCAACGTTCATTCAATCACACATTAAAATGAACACAGTCCAAGGATTTGGGACAATTCTATCTGTTCTATTCATTCATGAAACAAATTACATACATTGCAGTTCTCCACTGCGTTTTTCTTCTACTCTATTCTGTTCTACCCTCTATCTTCTTATCTCATAATAATTTTACAATGCAACAACAAACTATCTAAGGACTGGCTCCACGAGCTCTCTTCGTCATGTCTGCAACCCTATCCTATCAAGTCATAGCGGTTACCTAATCTGTCATATTACAATAAATAATACTTATTGCTAGATAAGAGTCAACACTCTGTATCTGCAACCCCTTACAGTCCTTCACAACTTTACATACACGACATATTTAAAAATGTTGCTTTCAAAAATATCTCAACAACTCGATTTGCTTCTAAGTTAATTGTCGATTTGAAACTCTGTCATGTTGAGATGTCATATCTTTGCCTCCACAGTTGCGTCTTTGACTTTGAAGGCGATACTCCTGCATCATGTATGTGCTCACATATGTTTAAACTGTTAAGATTTAAAGGGTATTTGTAGGAGAAGGGATCTCTTGCCATAGATCCAAAAGGATCTCAGATCCAACACATTCAGAGGAATAATGCAACCCAAATTTGATTATTCTGATATGCATCTATTTGTTATGACACTATTTTGATCTAGGTTGCATGTTGAAGCTATGACCATCATACTAACCTTTGGTCAAAATTAAAGTCAAGGTATTAGATTGATTAAAGTTGGTTCCAACTTACCATGGATGAATGTTTGATCACAACACTAGAAGAGTGTTGATCTCATTTCGTATTGTATTTCTTACTTTTGATCTTTGCTTCAGACGGGTCACATGTGAAATCTCTAAAGGAGCTACTGTGACGATTATTCGTGCTATTGTCAAAAGAGTATTATTCTTGCTTGTTGTTTTGTTGACCTTGTTTCAGGTCAAAGGTGATAACCCTGAGGAAGCTATAGTAAAGGTTGCAGAAGGACTCAGGTTTGCAGGTTGAAGAAGGCTCTGTACATGTTGAAGCAAGCTCCTAGAGCTTGATATGGTAGAATTGACAGTTTCTTGACGAGCTTGGGCTTTACCAAGAGTAAAGCTGATTCTAACGTTTACCTCAAGGTTATGAATGATGAGCCAATGATGTTGCTACTATATGTAGCTAATGTATTCTTGACAAGATAAAGAAAATCTCATCACAGATTGCAGAAGAAGCTCGCTACAGAGTTTGATGAAAGACCTAATGCATTATTATTTAGGTCTCGAAGTTTGGCAGAGCCCAGAGAAGATCTTCCTTAACCAAAAGAAGTATGCAGTTGAAATACTGAAGGGGTTTGATATGTTGGAGTGTAAATCCATGAACACACCCATGGAAACAAAGTTGAAGCTCCTGGTTGATACTTCGTTAGAATTGGTTGGTGCTACTCTGTACAGACAGATTATTGGTTCAGTAATGTATCTGATGATTACCAGGCCAGATATATGTTTTACCCTGATTCAATATCTAGTAGAACCTAGATGTTTTTACCTTGATGATGCAAAACATGTGATGAGATACCTTAAAGGTACATTGGATTTTGGTCTCTGTTATACTAGAGATCATGACTTCAGACTGAGTGGGTATACCGATTCAGATTGGGCTGGAAGTGTCTCTGACAGAAAGAGCACCTCAGGATGTTATTTCAGTCTGGGGTCAACCATGATCTCATGGCAGAGTAGGAAGCAATCAAGTATTGCTCTCAGCATGACAGAAGCCAAATATATTGCAACATGTTCTGCCAGTGGAGAGGCCATGTGGTTTCGGATGTTGTTGACAGATCTATTTGATCTAGAGATGGAAGCCACCGTGATCCTATGTGATAACCATAGTTGTATAAAGATGATCTGTTCCATGATGAGTCGAAGCACATAGAGATCCGATATCACTTCATTCGTGATATGGTGCAGAGAGGAGCCATAAAGCTACATTAAGTTGGCATGGATGAACAGGTTGCTGATGTGTTGACCAAGCCTCTGTCTCGTGTAAAGTTTAAGCACTTTCGAGACAAGCTTGGTGTAGTCCGAAAGGACCTTCTTCGAAAGGGGGATTAGTGTTGATGCCTGGTTAGTGCTGAAGATTTCCAGCTTCATGCTGATGTTGTTGTGATGCCATCCCAGTGCTGAAGATTTCCAGCTTCGTGCTGATGTTGTTGTGATGCCAGCCTAGTGCTGAAGACTTCCAGCTTCGTGTTGATGTTGTTGAGATGCCAGCCTCGTGCTGAAGATTTCTAGCTTCATGTTGATGTTGATGGGATGCCATTTTTGTGCTAAATATTTCCATCTTAGTGCTGATGTTGATGAGATGCCAGCTTCATGTTGAAGATTTCCAGCTTAGTGATGATGTTGTTGATGCCTTTAGCCTTCGTGCGGTTATGTTGTTGTTGTCATTGTTGTATCAACCTCGTGTTGTTATTGATGATGATGATGTATTAGTGTTATACTAATTCATGTTGATGCAGATGATGATGATGCCATTCCAGCTCCTTGCTGTGGATGATGATATTGATGATGAGAAAAACTTTCGGTGATTTATAGATATGCCAATCAGTGTTCTAGATGTTGTTGATGTCGCTTCCCTCTCTCTCTTCTGATGATGTTGTAGAATACCCTTCTTGTTATGGGGGAGTGTTGAAATATTGTAACTGGAAGGAGTATTCTATGTATTTATTGAGTCATTATTCATTAGATCAATCCCCTTTTGTGGATTGATGATGTCGGGCATTGTAATTGACCAAATCCCCTTTTGCGGATAGGTCAAACTCTAATTGTATTATGCAAATTAAAAAGTTAGCCCTCGAGCCTAATTAAAGTGGTTTTAACCACTTAGAAGACAAGACGACCCTGCCCAGTGAAGAGACACCTTTCCAACACCTGCTAGCCAAGTATAAATAAAGGAAGCCAACGCCTCATTAACTCACTCACTCATTCGCTCATCAAGTGTGCAAGTTTGGTAGTTGCAGTTGAGAGAAGAAGGAAGGGAGAGGCACATTGCTCAGTGTTGGATATTCTCTAGTGTTTTGGTTTATTGTCTTGGCATTGTATTGTATATCTATATTAAGGAAGCTTCGTGAGATCATCTGCAATCTGGTCTTCTGTAGGAAAGTACTGCACCTGTACTGTCTCTCTTTGCATCATGTCTCGAACATAATGATATCTCTGACCAATCAAGTCTGCAAAGACCTTGCGAAGCCACACTGCTTGGTTAATTGCCATCCACAATACTATCTGTTTCCGTGGTACTCACAGTATAGACATATCTCAGACAATATCCATCAATCCTCGTATACCAAGCTCGAGGTCCCTGAATAAGTCCATACAGGGCCTTCTTCGATCTGCACGCATGAGACTCCTTCTCATGTATTACAAAACCAACTGGCTTCTTGATGTACAGTTCTTTCTCAATCTCTTCATTGAGAAAGGTTGTCTTCTCATCCACCTGATGTAATCTCCATCCCATGGCTACTGTAAGGGCAATGATCGCCTGGATGGAAATATATCGAGCAATAGGAGCGAATGTATCCTCATAATCTATTTCCTCCACCTGAGAGAAACCTCTGGCAACAAATCTCGTGTTGTGCTTCTCGATGCTCCCGTCAGCTGCACGTTTGATCTTTATAGATCCACTTGGAAGTCACCGTAGACTTCCCTTACGGTCTCGGAACAATATCCCGCACATCATTCCTCACGATGGACTAATACTCCTCCATCATGGCTTCTCTCCATATCTGCTAATTGGATGCTTCCTCACAACACGAAGGCTCAAGAATCAATGTTGTGGTTCATAGCTGTAGCATAGCCCGAATGTCTCTATGGTCTCTGGCTCTCTCGGAAAGTACAACAGGAGATGCATGTCCTTCTGCCTCCTGTAGAGTCTATTGATCCCACGCAGGCCTCTTTCGTCTTACTGTAATATCTCTAGGAATATCAACCGGATTATCTGGATCGACGGGCTCGAGTAGCTCTCTCTAAGTTGTTGAACGCCGAGGGGGAGAAGTCATCATCTCCTCCTGCCTTCACTGTCAATGTGAGATACTCTAGCTCTCCAGAAGGCTATCTCCTCTTCAAAGGAAACAACTGTCATGGGTCCACACAAATATGAATGCATCAGGTCAAAAATCCCCTTGGATTTGCTGTCACTACTTGGAAAGGACCCCACAACCTTTGCGAGTGCCATCATGCTCTACACGAAGATCTAGAAGGCCTGACACCATCTTCCCAGGACGGGAAGAGCTCTGTAATGTAAATGAGCAAGTCTTCTATGCCATCACTTGCTCAACTTGATAGAATCATGTAACAAGATTTGGACTGGTAGAACTGTCAATCCGTTTAAACTCCTTGTCTGGTCAGACTGGGTCATGTCTCAAACTAAAGAGCATCTAATATTTTTCCTTCTGCAACTGTCACTATGGCTCCCTCTCAAGCGCTATCACTGATTCACTAGTGACCTGTCTTTGTTGTAGCCTGCCCGAAACAAGAAAAGAAAAAAAGGGACACAATATCTCCATGGCAACCTTCATGGAGATTAACAAAATGACCTGTCCAAGACAAATAACGAGACAAGAATATCTCCTAGAGTGGAGATCAACAAGTACATCTCTAGTATCATATCTTTCAAAGTAATTTAAGGATTGTTTTCACAGCTACAACACCTATTTGTAATGTAGCAAACTAGAAATGTAGGTTAGACACATGATAATTAAAAATAATCAAACTTGGAGTCTTCTCTTCCAGTGTGTTGTTCCTCTGAAAGCACTTGAGATCCCTCTAGATCCATGATTGTAGCAAAAGGTCCCTTCTCCTGCAAGCACCCTCATGATAATGGTAAAATATATATACAAGTGCATACCTCTTAAATTGTAGTGTCATCCGGTTTTGGTGCAACTTCATCTTATATGCTTTGAGAATTGTTGTGGATGGCTGCACCATACTTGGTCTTAATTGCCTCATGGATTTCGACCTTGGATTTGGTCTTGAACCTTCCGTAGGAAACCTTAAATCCGCCTTGATACGTCTTAGCAAAACTGCCTCAAAAAGTTCAAAGATCACCCCTTTTTCTACCTCTATAGTTAGCTACATGTCTGTCGTTTTCTAGTTCATAAGTTTGGCCTTCAAACTGAACTGAAATGCTGCAATTTTTCTTTTGAATTCCGTGCCAATCGAAGGCCTCAAACATGGCCTAGATTTGGTTCACTCTTACTTCTCTTAGACCAAGAAATCAACACTTAATTCGTTATCATCTTTTGTAGAGGAGGTTGAACCATGGTTGATTGATGGACACGGACCTTGATTGAGGTTCCATTCATCTTGTACATTGGCTACATCAAGGTCTGCTTCACCACTTCAACTTCCTCTACTAGACATCTCTTTTGTGCAAGTATTCAACATCTTATTAGAATCTTGTTCCTTCAATACATGACATTGTGACAAGAATCTGTTTGTGTGACCCTCAGTATGTTCATCAAGAATGCCCCGCATTCGCTAGATATGATGTGCTTCTGCTGGTATTGTTTGAGAATCATCCCAATTTTTTATTGTGCATTCCAATACATGATTCGTAGTCTTGTCTTATGACAAGAAAGGAGGTTCAAAAACCTGGAGTATGTTTAGAACAAAAGAATGAGTTTGCAGCGATGCACCTTTTAACTATGGTCAACAGTCAAAACTTTTAACAAAGGCTCGACCAAGGCTGGTAGGCCCGCGGCCAGTATTTAGATTTCATTACAAGCTTGCAAGGGAGGCTCGACCCTTCCCCTATACCAACAATAGGGTCACAACTGTTAGAAAATAATGGATGTGCTCGTTTAACCATATACAATATAGCAATATTGTCACCCAACCATAGGCCAAAGCCACCCCCGAGCACCTTAACCTTGACAGAGAATGATTTCGGAGGCAAACCAATAGCCAAACAAGGCTAATGCATAAAGATAAGCAAGACTGATCAGAAAGTCCAACCATAACCAACAAAAAGTCCGAGCCTAAACCAGGAAACAAAATTGCGGCAGCTGTTGGCTGCAGCTGCTCCCCAGACTTGCGCACTAGCCCAGTTCCTGCCGTGCGCACTTCTTCCCAGCTACAATTCTAAGCAGTGTATAGAAAATGAGGTCTGACTACTTGTATTTATACTGTTTCTTGAGCTGTCTGGGCCGACTTCTCATTTTGGAGACTAAATACTTAATATTAATTATTTCCTTGAGCCG
>SNQJ01S0242098.1:0-13025 GCA_010110895.2 Picea sitchensis
AGAAACAATGGAAACCCATTCCTTCACTCTCTCTGGTTGCGAACCTGATATGCAATCACATAAGCAGCATATAACAAATAAGCATAGAAAGAAGCAAACATGCACAAACATTAATATCAGCAACACACAGAGATCAAACGCGTCCATGGAATTGAATCAGGGCTCTTCCTATTAATTCAATAACTATACATGGAGGTTTCTTCACAAGCTCTCTGCTCTGTTCTCTTCTTTTTTCTGTATGAATGAATGAGAATAATACAATGATACAAAGGAGGGTGTCTATACTCCGTTTTCCCTCTCGAAAGCAAACTGTCTAATCTACAGTAAATTATTCTATCTACTTGCATTAAATCTAAGTAAATGCCTCAGCTACCTAAGGACGAGAGCTTATCCGCTCAAGGTCCGTTACAATCTATAAGTGCGCTTCATCACATCAAAACATTAATGCTTGGCACAGCCATATATTACAATGGTTCAAAATTTTGGATGCTGGCGCTTTCCAGCTGTTCCTTTTCCTCCACGCGTTGGCTCGCACGATGTAATTCGGATGCTCCTGCATCAATATGAATTAAGTCATATTTAATGATGGAACAATATATTTTATCAAAATGAATAGTAAATCCTTTTGATCCAGGGGATTTATCAGGATTAAATTGGTTTATGGTTGCAAAAATTTCCTCTTCTATCACTACATTATTCAACTCAAAGTTATCTTCCTTGGAAATTTTGAAGGGAATGTGAGAGATAAATTGCACACATAGATCCTTATTCAATTCTCCTCCTTTTTTGTAAATATTTCCATAATGCAGTGAGGCTTCCTAAATATCCTCAAACGAAGATAACACCTCACCTGATTGTGTTTTTATTTCCTCCACCCTATTATGCCACTACCAAGATTTATCCTACTTATGAAAAAATGAAGTATTTTTGTCACTAACTTGCAGCCACAAACATATTGACTTCAACCTCCACATAGAATCCTCATATTTCAATGAATTGACATATTTATGATACATGTTATGTTCTTTCTTCAATAAATTTGGATGTACATCACTACTCTCCAAAATTTCTTGTATTTTCTCTAGCTTCCTTTGATTCTATAAACTTTCTCATTCAAAGAATGAACTAATACATTTACCCAATTTTTAATAGAATATTTGGTTATTTTGAGCTTATGCTTCCAAATGTGAACAAGGGAACCAAAGATCCATTGACACCAAGAGTGATATACTAGAGGGAATAATTCAATATTATCCATACATAAGGGGTTCAAATGGAAGGGGATTGTCCTCATGTTCTCCTCTTTCGGAAAATAAAGTGATATAGGGTGATGGTAAAATATTTCCCAAGGGATAATATGAGAAGTGATTGATTCAGGGAGAGACATGAATGAGATAAGGATAAGAAAATGATCAAGCCTAGTTGTGTTGTGTCATGGACCATCTCTTTTGTTACTACGCATATATTTTCCCTTACTTGCACGAACATCAATCAGATCCATAATAGAGATAAGATCCTCCAACGTCTCCCTAGATGGATCCCTAAAAATGAAGCCACCTATTTTTTCCATCAAATGAATGATATTGCTAAAATCCCCAGCTATAATAAAAATTTAAGTTAACCCTAACTCCTCAATTCCTAACAAAGAGTCCCAACATTATGATTGTTACCAATAGTTATTGGGAATCACACATTAAAAACATGAAACAACATACTTGAAGGTAGATGAACCAGCTTGACCATAATCCAATGTGTTGATTCAAGGATGCTTTCGAAATGATAAATTTATGGGTTCTAGAGAGTGCATATTTCCCCTCAAGCCCCTCTTGCACTCATTTATACTCCCTTACTTTTCCTCCAAATTCGTTGCATTTCCTGAAGGATCTCATGCTCCTTCAATTTGTTGTCCTAGATCAGAAGGATTTGAGGTTTCTCTACTCTTAATAACTTTCCTATTGCTTATTTCTTATCCTTACTACCCAATCCTTTGCAATTCCAAGAGACTAATTTCATTATTTTCCTAAAGTTTTAGATGCCCCACCTTTAGAGGGATAGGGAATATTTTAGGACTCTACTTTTGATGATGATCCATGAGTTTTACCAATTTTCACCTCCTTTTATAGTATTCCTTCCAAGTTGGTTTGAATTCCTAACTCTTTATCAGAATGTGCTTCATTATCTCTTTTGTTTATATTAGATAACCTACCCAATTTTTTTTTTGTTGTGTTTTGTGAGACTTCAATATCATATTCATCACTAGAATCTTCCTGACTTCCTTAATATAAAATAATTGGAATACCCGAAATAGGCAAAGAAAGGATTTTTTTAGGGGTGGGATCCCCATTCTTAGGGGTTGAAACATATTGAGGATTCAAGGGTATCATAGGTTCCTCTACTAATTTCTTGTTATGTTCTTTAGCTTCCATTCCTCCTCACGCAATTATGCAGTATATGCTTCCAGATTCTCTAGGGATTCATACTTATTTCTGCTATTCTCTACCTCACGACCCTCCCTAGATGAAGATCTAGGATTATGAGGAGCGGAGGAAGGAGGATTTTTCCCCTTTGGTTGGTCATGGTACTGAGAAACTACCTTTCTAGATGATTTCTTCCTTTTTGGTTGTTTCAATTTCTCTTCTTCCCTTTCCTCAGGTTGATTTGATATAATCTTTGAACAATTCTTTGCAAAATTATCATATTCATGACAATATCTACATTTGAACATGAGCTTCTCATAGTCTGCCTTTTGGATATAAGTCCAATTTTTCAAGTTTAGAAGAATAGCCTAAGGAAAACCATTTTCTAGATCCAAATCTACATAGAGATGAGTAGATTCTTGCAAGCCTTCTCATGGTTCAACACAATCAATGTATCTACCCAACATATTTCCAATGCTTCTCATGGTTTCATCATTCCAGCAATGAAGATGGAGAAAGGGGAGATAAACCCATACTGAAATTGTAGGGGGAATATAGTCTCAGTACTAAAATCAGACATCCATTTTTTCAAATACATGCTCCTAGTTCCCATAAAATAAGGCATGCTCCTGGAGATAAGATCCCAATCTACCTTATTTTCAAACAAAAATACAAAAAACCCCTTACCACAAAAGACTTAATACATCTTTCCTTGGATTGTTTTTCCATTTTATATCCATCCATTGGGCCATAACACATAGATATGGCCACAACCCAGTGAAGTAGATGATTAGCCCATTTTCATCAAGCCACAAAGAAAAAGGGAGGGATGTCGATGGATGCAATGGAACCTTCGGAATATTAACTAGTTTCTTGACAAAGCAAGATGGTGGGGTCTTTACCGTCTTAGTCTAAGAGGCTACCAATGACTTAAACAAAGTTATATCAGACAGTGATTGGGGTGATGGGGGTTTCGTTCCCCCAAATCTAATGCCATCTTTTAGCAGTGTGAAAATCTCAGCAAAGCAACGTGCAAAAAATCCTAACAAACACACTGATTTGATGCAAGTGTATTTTTCATAGTTTCTCCATTAAAAACATTTTCATCATAATTTAAAAAAAAAAGTATTAAAAACTAATATTAAATTAATAAATTAAAAATTATTTAAAAAGTGAAGTGGTGATTGTGGTTACAACACATTTTAACTTAAACCCAAAAAATATCACTAAATAATGCTTGTAATTTTTTTTATATCAAGTTGTTTTAAATTATGTAATAGTAATATTAAATATTACTACTTTATTTATTTAATTATGTTGGAGTTACTTCACACACACCTATGATTTATTTTTCCTAAGGTTATTCCTTGTTTATTAGTCATAATTAGTCATTATCCAGTCTCATGTATTTTAGGGGAGAATATTCCACCTGGAGAATATTCTCTTTTAGTTAACACTTTAGTTTGACTAGTTGAGTTGAGTTTATATGTTGCATTGGTTTTGTCACCATGCAACATTGGGATCATCACCAACTCACTACTCTTGTTCAGTCAGTTAAATGAAGACTAGTTGATTAGTTAACTCAGCTAGGTGGCAGTTCAATCATGTAACTGTCAGAGAGACTAGACTAGGTGGCAGTTTACTCTTGTAACTATTGGTGTGTGTCCAAATCACTCTAGAACACCACTATGGCTCATTAGTTACTCATGTATCTTATATCTATTTTAAATTATTGACTCATTGACTGTGGAATACGGTTAATGAGAATTCTTCCATTATTTCTATCTTTCTATCTTGCTTCTTCTTTCTCAATTTCTCTCTGCAAATGTGTATAGTATTTTATATCTAGATCTATTCTGTGCAGGTTCAACACATTTACATGGCATCAGAGTTGATGGGCTTCTAATAAAAAAGCTACACCAAATCATTTTTTGCAGGTACAAAAGATTGAAGACAACAAAAAGATGGATTATTCGCCATAAATACTTCTCACGCCTCATAACTATTTGGAATGGAAGCCAAAAAAATTTCTTCTGCTAAGATGCAAAGGCTTATACCAAATAACCATGGCAATGGAAGTAGAGCCTGATTCTGTCAATGAGAAAAATGACTTTCTCAATAGAAAAGATATGGCCATAGGAAGTATCGACATATCTGTTTCTCCCGAACTTTTCCATCAAGTATATGAAGAATCACAAGGATTAATTTCAAATGATTTATGGACCAGATTGGAGGTTCTATTTGGGAATAAAGAATATTGTGAAGATTTCATGCAGGAGGTCGAACAGATAGATCCAGAAGAGAAGCCATCAGAAGATCAAGCCTCTTATTATGAAGAGTCTTCTACCAACGTTTTTGCAGAAATTAGTATTCCAATAATTGAAGATGATGTCTACTCCATTTCAGATTTATTTTCTGAAATTCCCGTGGAAGATATATGGAATGCATCTCAGGAGTCACATGCAGACACTTTTTCATGCACCATGCATGCATCTCAGGAGACAAAAAGGGAGCTGCGCACATCAGATGCCATTCTGATATTTTTTGAGAGAATTTTGCAGAAACAAATTGGATATTTGAATTCCTCTCAGGAAAATATCCAATTTCAATTTTCTTTTTGTCTTAAATGGAGTCGAGGAACTGAAGTTATGATCGTTTCAAAATCAACAAAATTTCAGCATTTTTTCCAGAAACGGCCGTACTGTTTTCAAACTTTCATCCAAAATTTATCTGGATATTATTCATTACAAGAATATAAAGTGGATATGTGTGGAAATATCAATGATGCATATACTTCATCAGATCTGTGCAGACATCTACATCTTCAACAAAATCCTCAAAGAGCACAAACTTGCATAGTTGTGAGGTCTTCTTGGAGTGAAGGACATGGTTGCTTAGCAACTGCCTTCTGTTCCTTATCATTTTTTATTTTATGCATTGTAATTTGAGGGGGGGTTTTGTTCCCATGAGTTTTTCCCTCTTTCCTCGTTTATTTGATTATATCTTTTTTATCTGAATACCTAACATGGCCTCGTAGCCGGGACCCATTCTTTATTTTCACCATAGCGATGTTCGGGGGGGGTGCTGGAGTTACTTCACACACACCTAGTATTTATTTTTCCTAAGGTTATTCCTTGTTTATTATTCATAATTAGTCATTATCAAGACTTCTATATTTTAGGGGAGAATATTCCACCTGGAGAATATTCTCTTTCAGTTGACACTTTAGTTTGACTAGTTGAGTTGAGTTTAGATGTTGCATTTGTTTTGTCACCATGAAACATTGGGATCATCACCAAATTTGTTTTGTCACCATGAAACATTGGGATCAATCACCAACTCACTACCTTTGTTCAGTCAGTTAAATGAAGATTAGTTGACTAGTTAAATCAAATTTTAGGTGGCGCTCAATCCCAGAACGGGCCAGAAAGAGACTACTAGATCAGGGCGGTGAGTTTACTCCTTGTAACTCCTGCTGGTGTGTCCAAACTCACTCTGAACCACCATGGCCTCATTAGTCACTCATGTATCTTAGCATCCATTGTAAACTATCTCAATTCCTGAGTGTGGAACAATACACGAGAATCTCTTCCATCTCTTCTATCTCTGCCTTCCTTCAATTCTCTCACAAAATGTGTGTAGTATTTCACCCAAATACATTCTCTGGTGTTCAACACATTTCATACATATATATATATATATATATATATACATACATATATATATATCTATTTTATTTATTTATTTATTTTATTTCATTTATTATAGCAAGTACATATATATATATATATATACACTAATAAATTAAATACTGCACACATTTAATATATTACATTATGAATATATATATATATATATATATATATATATATGACATATATATATATATATATATATATATATATATATATATATGTTGAACACCTGTAATATCTTGAAACATCGATTTTATTATATATAATATTCATTTTAACATGTATATACATAATACATTAGGTAATTAACATTATTTATTTTTAAGTGTTATACCTTTTGATTCATAAATATATACACATAATATTAAATTCTAATAGTTATTACTTTGGAATTATATATATATATATATACTACCACTTTTAATTATTAATTTTGTATATATATAATATCAATTAATTTTAAGGTCACAATCAAGTTAGACATCAAATTGGTGTATGAGACCTTCTTATTAATGGAGCAAGGGAATTTCTATGTGCAATGATTTGACTGTTGAAAGTATGCATACCCTACCTCTTGTGGATTTGAACTTGTAAGCTCTTAGAAGGAACCCTATATTCTTAACCATTTTTAATCAAAATATATAAAATTTATTATATATATAATTAGTACCATTTTCAATTATTACTCCATATCTATAATAATAATAACAATCTAATTTTATGTTAACTTCCACGAGTGAGTATCTTGAACTTTAACTTTGTTGTATATATAATATTCATTTTAATAAATATATATGTTGCGTAATTAATACCATTTTAATAATTATCTATATATATATGCTAAGTGATGCAGGAGCATCGTGTCAAGTGCATAGAGGTAGGAACATTCAACACGTGCAAGTTCTTCCAGAACTTTGATGTGGGCGACTACAATGGATTTTAGGATCTGCCTCCAATCAGCACCAGAATTCACTTTTTGAGGCACGCTTGAATCGGTGCCGAATTTTACCCTGTGAAGTAAGTTTTTGAAATTATAAATAGAGCAGGAGTTTCCGCTTCGGCTCTGGAATGCAACTGGACTTAGATAGTGTAGGATGAATTTTAGAGTAGGCAAGTAGCCAGGGGAAACCCTAGAACCATCCTTGAGTTATGTAGAAGTTTACACACCCAATGAGAAGGAGAGCTGGAATACAAAGAAAAATTAGCTGTAAGAGAGAACTACGAGTAGCAGGAGAAAAAAAAATGCTTTTGAGTTACTGTAATTTTGAATGTAATCTGTATCCATTGGGCACTTGTGAATATAATAGAATGGAAAATTTATCCAAATGTGTTGAGCTTGGACTGTGTGTATTTGCCTATTATTTTCTGTTTTATAAACAAGTGAACGGAACTGTGAGATTTTGGTAGTTTCAATTGTTTCTCTTCATTTGGAGCTCTGGAAGGTGTGCATTGAGCTAGGGAGGAATGTTGTGGAATTTTTTTCTCTTCACTAGGAGATTTGCAAGGTGTCCATCGAGCCAGAGAGAAAACGTCGTGAATCTGAGCTATCGAACTCCCTCAGACGCAAGGAGTGCATGGGAGCCAGAGTCTGAACCAAACAAATCTCAGGAGGAATAACACTTCAGAAAGTGTTATCGAGATCCAGGAACCCATTACCTAGAAGGAGCGAAGACCGAGTCTTCGCAGACTTTGAAATCTCCTAAGTCGAAATCGAGTAAAAGCTAAGGAGGAAGAACGCCGTCGAGAGTTGGATCGAGGTGGAAATCCCCGCAAGATGTATGATTAAAGGAAGGAGCATAGGATTTGACCCTGCATAGATCTAGGAGGAGAGTTCAGAAATCCAAATGGACGATGGAGAACCCTCGAGGGGGAACACCAAAACCCCGTAGGCCGTCGAATCAGGTAGAGCTATGAGGAGGTTAGCGGTGAGAGTTTCTCGACGTTCATTTCGAGACTTTGGGTACCGAGAGGTGGAAGCATGGAGGTCTTGTCCTTTAGAACCCCGAATCATGAAATAGAAAAATCGTGATTCGACGTGAGCCGTCGATCACAGGGATTTCCGTGAGCCATTGATTGAACGCCACAACATTTTGGCATTTCGACAATTGGGCATTTAGGATTTTTGGTGACCGGAGACTCCAAGGAATAGGGATACCCTTTGTATCTAGACTCCATGAAACAAGAAATCATGAAGGAGAGAGCGCCGGGCCATTTTGGCTTTTCGGCGACCAGAGGTTCTAGGAAGCAAGGACATCCCACGCATCCTGATTTTGCGAAATGCAAAATCCCGAAAGAACAGGCGCTGGGTATATCGACATTTTCCCATTTTGACATTTTGGCCATCGGAGGTTCAAAAGGGGAAAGGAAGGGCCCTTAAATCATGATTCCCTGAATCGTGAAACTCCGAAAGAGAGAACACCAAGCCAGTTCGACATTTCGTGAACCGGGATTTCGAAAGACAGAGTACAGAAGGGAGAACGCTCTCTTCGCGATTCCTTGAATTGGAAAAATACGGTGGCATATTATCATGGGTCATCATTTCAGCATTCCAAATACTGGGTACTCGAGAGGCCAGGAGTCTGGAGCTTGGGATTCCTGACTCGCGAAACCGCAAAACGTGAAAACTCGAAAGGCAAAGGGAGGAGCCAGTTGAGGCATTGTGCCTTTTTGACGTTTTAGAGACTGGAAGTCCATAAGAATAAGGAATCAAGGAGAATTCATTTGTAGGAGTCTCGAAACCCCAAAAACCCCGGAAGGTATGTTGAGTCAGAACAGGGAGAAGAGGGCCAAGGAAAAAAGGCGCGCGCATAGATTTTGTTGAAGGCCTATGCCAGAGGAGAAGAGGGGGACCTGTGGATTTGTTCGAAGGGTTCTAGAAAGATCCTGAAAGAGCTAATTTGGCTCAGAATAAGAACAATCCAGAGATCGGAAGGTCAGTAGATCCTACCGAGGCAGGGGGTCTGCATGAGGTGGTATCAGAGCTCATTTTTCGCCTGTAGATTTCAGGCGAAAGAGGAAAAATAAGGAGACAAAAAACTAGGAGATGTACTCTGTGTGTGACAGACAGTCAACACAATGCTGCGAATAAGATGAGATCCACCTTTAGCCAACTGTGCTGTAGAAAGGGAGATGTGAGAGTTTCGGGCCTGAATGGAAGAAATGGAAGTGGCATAGAGAAGAGCACCTGATGTTGGGGATGTCAGTGATGCAAAAAGTGAAGAGGCTAAGGTTGAAGACGCTGTAGGAGAGGATGCTACAGAGGAACGTTTGTTGAGAGTAGTTGCCAGATTGGGAGGTAGAGATAAGATAGAGGTCCCCATGTATGAGGGAAATCTAGATGCTAAAGAACTGTTGGACTGGATAAGGTCCATGGAAAAACAGTTCGACTATGAAGATGTTGATGAGGAAAAGAAGCTGAAGCAGACAGTCACTAGGCTAAAAGGGCATGTAGGACTATGGTGGGATGAACTGTAGGCTGACAGGAGAAGTAAAGGAAAATAGAGGATAAAGAGTTGGGACAGGATGGTAGCCAAACTGAAGGCTAAGTTCATACCCAAAGACTACCAGATCAATCTATTCAGGAAGCTTCATAACCTGAGACAGAAAGGGATGACAGTCAAGGAGTACACTGAGGAGTTCTACCCATTGAACATCAAAACTGGACAAAGCGAGAGAGACGAAGAAAGAGTCATTAGATATATAAATGGCTTGAGATATGAGATCTAGGACGAGCTTAGAATGATGTTGGTAAGGACTATGGAAGATGCTTATCAGTTTGTGCTGAAGGCAGAGGAGAAGCTGGCCAGAAAACAGTACCAATGAGGAAGAGGTAAAATCTCGGTCCCAAGCAAAAGCAAGGGATTTAACCATGATAGAGAACATAAGTATAAGGATGAGGCTGAGAAACCACACAATCTATCGGAACAAGGAGGAAGTTCACGAGGAAGATTTTGGTGGAAGAAACTCTTCTAGAGGAAGAGGCAGAGGAGGAGTAAAGTGCTATAACTATGGAAAGATTGGGCACATGTCTTGGGAATGTCCCGAGAAGAAGAATGAAGGAGGAGAATCTCACATTTTAGAAGCACAATGAAGAGATGTTGAGGTAGAAGGAGTAGAGGATGGAGCATCCCTTATGTTGAGAAAAGTTCTCTTAAAACTACAGGCAGAAATTGAGAAGCCAGTGCAGAGAAACAGTCTCTTCAGGATGGCTTGCAAGACTAAGGATAAAGTATGCAAGGTGATCATTGACAGTGGGAGCACTGACAATCTAGTATCCACAGAGATGGTGGAGAAATTGGAGCTGAATACAACTGCACATCCAAGGCCATACAAAGTCTCATGGATGAAAAAAGGACACCAGGTAACGATTGCTAAACAATGCCTAGTTGAAATTAAAATAGGAGGATATAAAGATGAAATCCTATGTGATGTAATTCCCATGGACGTATGCCACATTTTATTGGGAAGACCATGGAAGTTTGACATAAATGTCATTCATGATGGAAGGAAGAATACATACACATTGGAGAAGAATGGTAGAATGCATATGTTGCTGCCACTGGAGGAGAAGAGAGTGAAAGAGGAAACTAGCACAAGCATACTTCTCATGAGCGGGAAGGAACTCCTAAAAGAAGTCAAAGAAGAAGAGGAGATGAAATTTTATGTGGTGAGGAATCCCAGAGTCATCCTTACAAGTACATCAGGGAATTATCTACCTGAAGAAGTTCAAGAGCTACTGGATAATTTTGTTGATATAGTGGTGGATGAGCTGCCAAACTCATTGCCACCCATCATGAGTATCAATCATCATATCGACTTGATACTAGGAGAAAGATTTCCAAACAAGGAAACATACAGATTAACACCTCGAGAAAATGAGGAGGTGAAGAACCAAGTCCAAGAGTTGATGGATAAGGGTTTAGTCAGAGAGAGTTTGAGCCCATGCGCAGTACCAACTATTTTAAGCCCAAAGAAATATGGAGGATGGAGAATGTGCATAGACTCGAGAGCCATCAACAAGATCACCATCAGGTACATATTCCTTTTACCAAGAATGGATGATTTAATGGATTTCTTAAGTGGAGAAAATTTCTTTTCCAAGATAGATATGAAAAGTGGATATCACCAAGTCAGGATGAGAGAAGGTGATGAATGGAAAACAACCTTTAAGGCGAATGAAGGCCTATATGAATGACTAGTTATGCCATTTGGCTTAATGAATTCCCCAAGCACTTTTATGAGGCTAATGAATGAAATTCTAAAAGATTTCGTTGGCAAGTTCGTGGTTGTGTATCTGGACGATATATTGGTCTTTAGCAGGACTAAAGAGGAACATTTGAGGCACCTAATGCTAGTGATGAGGAGGCTACAACAGGAGAGGCTGCTGATCAATCTAAAGAAGTCCTCTTTTATGAAGACAAAGCTCATTTACTTGGATTTTTTTATATATTCAAATGAACTAAAGATGGATCCAGAGAAGGTGAAAGTAATTAGAGAATGGTTGTCACCAAGGATCATGTTCGAGGTAAGGAGCTTTCATGGATTAGCAAGTTTTTATAGAAAGTTCATTAGAGACTTCAGTGGGATTTGTGCACCAATGATGGATACAATGAAGAAGTGGCACAAGTCTTTTAAATGGATAGAGGAGGCTGAAAAGAGCTTCAATATACTAAAGAAGAAGATAACAGAATGACCAATTCTGGTCTTGTCGAATTTCTAAAAGACATTCGAGGTAAGATGTGACGCAAGTGGAGTTGCAATAGGAGCAGGTTTGAGTCAGGACAATCGACTTGTTGCCTATTTCAGTGAGAAGATGAATGAGACTAAGAGGAAATACTCCACATATGACAAGGAGTTCTATGCCATAATTCAAGCATTGAAGAAATGGAGGCAATATCTTGTCCCACAATATTTTGTCTTGTACAGCGATAACCAAGCTTTACAATTCATAACCCGACAAGAAAAACTAAATCAGAAACATGCAAAATGGGTTGAGTTTATGCAAAATTTTACTTTTGTCATAAAACATATTATTGGGAATACTAACAAGGTTGCTGATACGTTAAGCAGGAGATGTTTAATTCTGCAGGAATTCTAGGTGAAGACCTTGGGGTTTGAACAACTTAAGGATATGTATTGTGATGATACAGATTTCAAAGAGGCCTACGAAACATGTACAAGTCCTGTACTGAGAGATAGAAGTCAGTGGACAGAGTATATGGTTCAGGAAGGATTGTTGTTCAGAGGGAATCAATTGTGCATACCAAGATGCTCAATGAGGGACAATCTTCTGAAGGAGAAGCATAGTGGAGGATTGGCTGGACACTTCGGCCATGATAAAATTTTTGCACAGTTAAGTAGCTCATATTATTGGCCAGGTATGAGAATAGATGTGATAAATTTGGTGAACAAATGTAGAGTCTGCCAACATGCAAAGGGGAAAAGACAGAACACTGGATTGTATCAACCATTGCCAATACCAGAGAGGCCTTGGGATGCAATAAGCATGGATTTTGTGTTGGGATTGCCAAGAACACAAAGAGGATTTGGATCCATATTTGAGGTGGTGGATAGATTTTCAAATATGGCACATTTCATCCCATGCCAAAAGACCAGTGATACAACACATGTCACAAATCTGTTTTTTAGAGAAGTTGTGAGACTTCACGGCCTACCCAGGAGCATTGTCTCAGACAGAGACAGAAAATTTGTTGGTCACTTTTGGGGGACATTGTGGAAGAAGATGGGGATAGATTTTTCCTTCATATCATCTTATCACCCTCAGACAGTGTTGGAAAAATACTGAGAGGGGGGGTGAATCAGTATCTTGAGCTATTAACAATTTTTCACTTTTCTTTTACTGAAAAATATTAGTCTACTTTATAGAGACCAGTTATTGTATATTCTTATGAAA
>SNQJ01S0242099.1:0-13424 GCA_010110895.2 Picea sitchensis
GGGGGGTGAATCAGTATAAGACAATTTTTACTTTTTCAAACATTCATCAACCATAAGAAAACAATAACATATGAGATCTATTAACTGCAGAACATGAAACACAAGATTTACGTGGAAACCCTTTCGGGAGAAAACCACAAAAAATCTCTTTGTAATATTTTGTAGGCACCAATGAACTAGGTGGATATCGGTGGCCACCCACCTTATCCAACTGGCTTAAAATAGTTTTCTGGCAATTTTGGTGATTTACTATTTTTAGCAGTTTTTAACTTCCAGGGCCATTTTGAGGGCCTAAATGAAGGTTTTTTCAGGATTGAGGTTCTCAATAATAGCCAAAGGCTCTGATTGAGCCCCCAAAATGAATCTCCTCGATGATACCTTTCCACAAGCTATCATGCGCCCCAAACGAAGATCATATGCCAAAGTTACGCCCCTGAGAAGTTGATACACCAAACTACCTAAAACAGGGTCCACAAAACTATTGGCTTTTCATCTTCCAGGGTTAGGGTTTTGGATTTTCTTTATAATAAAAATGCCTTTGGAGCCTCATTGTAAAATCATCTTCTCACAGATGCGAGTAGCCATCACATCTCTTCTCGGAGATAAGCTGCCACCATTCTAGCGAGTCTTTCACTCTGTATTTTTACAGTCTTTGTACATTTTCGCTCATTAATAGAAAACTGTGTATTATTGTATCTCTGTGTTTATGGTTTCATCTCTGATGCATTTATGTTATATTATTGGATATCCAAGATATCTTTGTACATTGATTTATTATATCTCTGCTCTCATTTGTGCTAAAAATAATTCGGATCAACCAACCTACTGGAGACATCAATCCCCACTGGTACAAATCCCGGTAGGTGCCAACCTACTCTTACAAATATTTGTTGACACCAATCCACTAGAGACACAAATCCCCAATGCTAAGCACCAACTTAGAAAGAGACACCAATCTCTTTGTTCGAGAAGAACCAACCTACTCTTACAGATCTTTGTAGACACCAATCTACTGGAGACACCAATTCCCACAGATACACACCAACTTAGCAAGAGACACCAATCTCTTTGTGAGTTGCACCAAAATTTATCGAGTCTCCTTGCTACTTCTTCCCTAACCATGTCTACTCGTTGTTTCTTCCTTCACCAGGTCTGCTCACTACTTTTTCCTTCACTAGGTATGCTCACTACTTCTTCCTTTACTAGGTTTGGCCAAAATTTGAATTTCCAAATGGTAACTTTCCAAAAGATTGTTTTTTTGGGCCTCTTCCTAAGAACAAACTTGTACAACATGTCACGTATCCAATTTTTCAAATCTGATTCTGAAATTTTTACCTAAGGTACTTATGTATGTCTCGTATGTTCTATAAAAGTTTCAGTTTGAAGAGTCCCAGAAAACAAGTTATAGTGAAAATTCCATATTGACCTGTTTGAAACTGATCTTAGGATGATTCAAACACCCTAACTTCCACAGATCATATCTAAGAAAGTACAACAAACCAACATTTGAATTTTTTACCCAAGGCACTTATGTATGTCTCCTCTATTAAAAATGTCAGTCTAAAGAGTCCCATAAAAGAAGTTATAGTGAAAATACCAAACTAACCTATTTGAAACTAATCTTAGGACCATTCAAAAACCCCAACTTCCACAGATCATATCTCAAAAAGTACAATGAACCAAAATATAATTTTTTACCTGAGGTATGTTTGTATGTCTCCTTTGTTCTATAAAATTTTTATGGTCTGAAGAGTCCCAAAAAAGAAGTTATAGTGAAAATTCCAAACCGACCTGTTTGAAACTGATTTCAAGAGTATTTAGGAACCCTATCTTCCACAAGTCATATCTATGAAAGTGTAGCGAACCAACATCTAAAATTTTTACT
This sequence comes from Picea sitchensis, assembly GCA_010110895.2. Lineage (NCBI taxonomy): Eukaryota > Viridiplantae > Streptophyta > Pinopsida > Pinales > Pinaceae > Picea > Picea sitchensis. Next base: position 1,886 of record SNQJ01S0242099.1, read on the forward strand.
ACATGTACACCAATATCTCTCCTCCGTCTCTGCACAATTTCAAGGTCTAAAACGTCACAGAAAATAAGTTATAGAAAAAGTACCAAGCTGGCCTATTTGAAACCGATTTCAGGAGCATTCAAGAATCCTAACTTTCACAAGGAATATCTTTGAAATTATAGTGAACCAACATATGGAATTTTTTCCACATGTACGTCAGAACCTCTCCTCCGTCTCTTTAAAATTTCAAGGTCTGAAATGTCCCAAAACACGAGTTATCGTGAAAATTTCAAGTTGAACTAAAACTAATTTCGTAACTCTTCCCTTTTGGAATGATATTCAATCTTTGCTTATCCATTTTTCACACACACACACTTTCTCTCAATACTTTCTCTTTTTTTACCTTTTCATAACCCTTCATGAAGGGACATGTCCATTAATTAAACAATTAATCCCCAATACCATGGGAAAATACCCCAAACCCCAATGGGTTTGAAACCACCATTTCACTTTTTACTTTTTCACATGCAACCTTATATATATATATATATATATATATATCTTGGAAATGTTGTGTGTATTTTAATGTTGTAATATGACATTATTGACATCATTAATCCTTTGACATCAATGAGAATAATTCCAACAGTCTCCCCCTTTGTCATTGATGGCAATCTTGCAACGAAACACATAGTCCACCAGGCATAGAAATAATTTCTCCATGTCTGCAACTCCCTCCCTTTGACATCAATGGCAAAGGGATGCTCCCCTTGAGTTTGTGCTTCTCTTTAAGCACTTAGTGATGAGATGGATATTACTCCCAATTTTTGTCTAAGATATTCAAATGTCCCTTTGGGAAGGGGTTTGTGAAAATATCCACAATTTGTTCTTTAGTGACAATATATCTATTATGCTACTTGTTCTCTTAAGAAGTGATACTTGATTGGAATATTCTTTGTTTTTTAGTGCGTAACAAGATTCTTTGAAATATTTATTGCACTTGTGTTGTCACAAATTATTGATATTGGATGATATATTTTACCTTAATATCTTTCAATGTCTGCTTCATCTAAATAACTTGTGTGCAACATGATGTTGTTTTTATATACTTGGCCTCTGTTGTGAATAGAGAAACTTAAGATTGTTTCTTTCTCAATCAGGACACTAGATTGTTTCCCAGAAAGAATGCTCTTCCACTTGTACTTTCCTATCATCAACATTTCCTACTCAATCCACATCCGTATATGTTGTTAGAGTAAAATATTCACCTCTTGAGTACCACAAGTTGAAATCCAAGGTGCTCTTTAGACATCTAAATATTCTTTTCACTGCCTGCACACAAATTTATTTTTGTGCAGCTTGAAACTATGTAACCAATCCTACGGCTGGCATATTGTCTGGCCTTAATGTCGTTATATATAGTAGGATTCCAATCATTTACCTATACAATGCTTGATTTGCTTCCACATATTGATCATCTTCGCTCAATTTACAACTTGTGACCATGGGTGTGTGACTGGTGCACAATCTTCCATTTTGAACTTCTTCAACATTTCCTTGATATACTTGATTTGTGAAATGAATATGACTCGTAGAATTGAGAAATTTGTAAACAAGAAATAATGACAATTCACCAAGCATAGATATCTCAAATTCCTTTTGCATTTAGATTGCAAAATCTTGACACATTTTGTTCATACTGCCTCCAAAAATGATGTCATCATCTACATAAACCACAACAATCAATTGATTTTCTCCTACTATCTTGATGTAGAGATTATTGTCAACAATTCCTCTTTTGAAGCCTTATTGCTGTAAATATTTGTCAAGTCTTGAATACCAGGCTCTAGGAGATTGTTTTATCCTATAGAGTGCTTTCTTCAATCTACATACATGATCCTTATTTTTTGATAATAATATTCCTTCTGGTTGTTCAATGTATACTTATTCCTCTAAATTTTCATTGAGAAAGACACACTTGACATACATTTGATAGACTTTGAAGTTCTTTAAACATGCAAATGCCAAAAAATTTATGATAGCTTCTAGTCTTGCAATCGTTGCAAAGGTTTCTTTGAAATCAATACCTTCAACTTGAACATAGCCTTTACAAATGAATATTTCTTTATTTCTTATTACTTTTCCATCTTCATTCAACTTGTTTCTAAAAACCCACTTGGTGCAAATCACATTTATATTTTAATCTTGGAACAAGTTTCCATGTCTCATTCTTCTCAATTTGATTCATCCATTCTTCCATGGCATCAATCCAATGCTTGTATTCGCTAGCTCACGTAAAGTTCTTAGGCTCTATTTTAGATAGAAAAGAGAAGTTTGCATGTTATGGTGCACTTGTTAGTCTTCTTCTATTCTAAAATCCCATATCATTATCACCAAGAATTAAAGTTTCCAAATGATTCTTTCAGACAAATCTAGATGGCATATTTATATCTTGACATTCTAATTCTTCTTCATTTTCTTCTCCTTCTTCTACTTCTTCTTCTCCTTTGCATATTGGCTCCTCTTTTTGAACATGTTCTTTCACCTTTTGATGCCCCACTTCATCCACTTTCACATTGGCACTCTCTACAATTTTTCCCAATGCTTTATTGTAACATCGATAAGTTTTTCTCTTGATGAATAACCCAAAAAGATACCTTCATCAGCTCTAGATTCAAATTTTCCCAATATCTCATCATCTATCTTCATGTATCACTTGCTTCTGAAAACTTTGAAGTATTTAACTATTACTAGTCTACCCTTCCATAACTCATCAGGTGTTTTGTTGTTGTTGACTCTGATTTTCCCTCTATTCAGAATGTAGACTGCGGTGTTGACTGCTTCTCTCCAACACATGTTTGATAGATTAGATTCATTCAACATTGTTCTAGACATCTCTTGTATGATTCAATTCTTCCTTTCTACCATTCCATTATGATGTGGAGTTCTTGCAGTTGAAAAATGTCCCTTTATTCCATGAAGCTCACAAAATTATTCAATTCATTTGAGATAAACTCACCTCCTCTTTCTAATCTAAAGCACTTGATTTTCAAATCATTTTCATTTTCAACCAGGGATTTGAACGCTTTGAACTTCTCAAATGCTTCATATTTTTCTTTTAGAAATGTAATCCATGTCATTCTAGGGTAATAATCAATGAGAAACATGAAGTAATTTTCACCTTGTAGACTTTGTGTTCTTGTAGGCCCACAAAGATATATATGAATTAGTTCGAATGGCTTCATTGTTGAGTACTCCTTTGATTTGAATATTTATCTTGTCTGTTTCCCATACTGACATTTCTTGCAAAGACTGTTTGAAGGTTTATCAATCTTTGGCATATCTCTCATTGCTTGTTTGGTGTTGATTTTTACTAGATTATCAAAGTTTATATGGCCCATTCTTCTATGCCATAACCAACTCTCGTCTATTTGTCCCATATAGCATTTTTATCCTTTGATCTAATTGAGGATATATACATTATTTGAGGTTCTATATGCATTTTCCACTAATATTCCCGAGCATTTCTTCCTTCCTTATCTCACAACCTTGAGAATCAAATGTGAGAGTGTGTCCTTGATCACACATTTGACTAACACTGATAAGATTATGTTCCAAACCTTCAACATACAAGACATTCTTTATTTTAGTCTTTCCATTATCAATACTAAGAGTACCTTTTTAATCTATCCTTGTGGTATCATTATCTCCAAATGTTACATTGCCTTCGTTTACTTCCTTCAAAGTGCGAAACTTGTTCTTGTCCCTTGTCATGTGGCTTGAGCATCCACTTTCAATGTACCATTTATTTTCTTTGTTTTGAGCATGAAGGGAAGTTTGCACAAGTATAGATTTCTCCTCCTTCTTCTTTTATTTCCCTTGCTTCCTTTTCCAAACTCTTGTGGGTTCTTTCTTTTGTTTGGAAAGGGTATCTTCTTCCCTGATTTGTCTAGAAGTTTCCACTAGACCACTTCTACAAAAATGTGCTATGTGTCCATAGTTGTTGAACTTATAACATACACATTGTAATCAAATAATGAAGCAAATGAATTATAGTTTCTATTTGAGAACCCATAAGTACTTTTGTTTTTGTTCCATAGATGATCATTTCTTACATATGCTCTACAATCTATTTCTTTATGACCAAAGTGATTGCAAAAAAAATAATAACCAAGGAAAGAGTTATGGTACCAAGTTGTGCAAGACCATCTTGGTGGGAAAGATATTATGAATCTGTCCTTGTTGTCTTTGAGAAGAATGGCAATTTTCTGCAGAACAACATTTTCTCTCTTTCTGTTGTCTTAGTCACTGATGGATATTTTGAGTACATCAACATAGCTTTTACATTTTCCTTCATTTGCTTTCTTCGGTGGCTCTATATATTTTGAATCTTCTTTGGTGTTCATTTGACTCTTATCATAGACAAGACCCCTTTTAATCAGTGGTGATCTTTGGCATTTGATGATATCATCTAATATTTCAGTGCTCTTTTCAAACTTCAAGCTTATATTTAATTGAGTAGTTGACTTCTCCAATTCCTTTCTTAAAGAAACAATTTCAGATTCCAACTTCTCACATTTTTATTCCTTTTCCTTCAGTTGGATTCTCACCACTTCTTCCATCTTTTTTGCCTCTTCTAGTTGAATCTTTAGTCTAATAATAATATTCTCTGTTTCTTCAAGGCTTTGTGACATTTTTGTTTTTTCATCACAATCATCCTCTTCATATTTTTGCAATTGCTCCTTTTGTTTCAAATTCTTTTTCTTAAGATTATTTATTTCTCTTAAGGCACAAATGAGTTCTTCTTCAAGTTCTTCTTCAAGTTCTACTTCCACATATATTTCGACATTTTGTTTCTTTTTCGAATCCATCATTTCTTTCCCTTTGTATTCATTTTTCAAAGTATCAATCTTCGTTTCCATTATCATGCGTGCTTCTGAGATCTACCTTCTAGTTGTTGGACTATTTCTGAAGGAACTGACTATGATACCAATTGTTGAGATCACACTTATACTGAGAGGGGGGGCTATGAATCAATATAAGATAATTTTTACTTTTTTCAAACATTCATTTCTACCATAATAAAACAATCACATATGATAACTATTAACTGCATAACATGGAACACAAGATTTACGTGGAAACCATTTTGGAAGAAAACCACAAAATTTCTCTTTATAATCTTTTGTAGGCACCAACCTACTGTAGACACCAATCCCCACTTGTACAAATCTCAATAGGAACCAACCTACTCTTACAGATCTTCATAGACACTAATTTACTGAAGACACCAATCCCCAGTGCTAAGCAACAACTTAGAAAGATACACCAAACTCTTTATTTTAGTGACACCAACTTGCTCTTACAAATCTTCGTAGATACCAATTTACTAGAGACACCAATCCCCACCTCTAAGCACCAACTTAGCAAGAGACACCAATCTCTTTATGAGTTGCAACAACTTTCACCGAGTCTACTTGCTACTTTTTCCCTCACCAGGTCTACGCAATGCTTCTTCCTTCACCAGTTCTACTCATTACTTCTGCCTTCACTGGGTCTTCTCACTACTTCTTCCTTTACCAGGTCTGAAAAAAATTTGAATTTCCAAATGGTAAATTTCCCAAAGCTTGTTGTTTTGGCCCTCTTCCCCAGAACAAACTTGTACAACATGCCATATATCCAATTTTTCAAATTTGATTATGAAAATTTTACTTGAGGTACTTCTATATGTCTCCTCTATTTTTTAAAAATTTCACATTCTAAAGAGTCCCATAAAAGAAGTTATAGTGAAAATTCTTGAAAATGATCTGAGGACCATTCAGAAACCCTAACATACACACATAATATCTAAGAAAATACAATGAACCAACATCTAAATTTTTTACCTGAGGTACTTTTGTATTTATCATACCTTATACAAAAAATTCATAGTGTAAAGAGTCCAAGAAAATAAGTGATAGTGAAAATTCCAAACTAACTTGTTTGAAACTGATCTCAGGACCATTCAAAAACCCTAACTTCCATAGAGCATATATCAAAAAGTGCAACGAAACAACATATGAAATTTTTACTTGAGATGCTTTTGTATGTGTCCTCTTTTTTGTAAAAAATTCACAGTTTGAAGAGTCCCAAAAAATAAGTTATAATAAAAATGTCAAACTGACTTGTTTGAAACTAATTTCAAGAGCATTTAAGAACTCTAACTTCCACAAGGAATATCTATGAAAGTATAGTGAAAAATCATCTAAAAGTTTTACCACGTGTACACCAAGATTTCTCCTCCATATTTGCAAAATTGCAAGGTCTAAAATGTCATAGAAAATAAGTTATAGCGAAAGTACCAAGTCGGCCTGTTTGAAATTGATTTCAGAAGCATTTAGGAACCCTAACTTCCATAGGGAATATCTCTGAAACTATAGCGAACCAACATCCTAAATTTTACCACGTGTACACCAAGATCTATCCTCCATCTATTCAAAATATGAAGGTATAAAACATCCCAGAACATAAGTTGTAAAGAAAATTCCAATCTGACCTAAAACTAATTTCGCAACTCTTTCCTTTTTAAATGATATTCGATCTTTTCTCATCCATTTTTCACACACAAACTTTCTCTCAATACTTTCTCTTTTGATACTTTTTCATAACCCTTCATGAAGGGACATGTCCATTAATTAAATAATTAATTTCCAACACCATGGAAAAATACCCTAAATACCATGGGTAAATACCCCAAACCCATGGGTTTGAAACCACCATTTCACTTTTTACTTTTTCACATGCACCCATTTTTTAATATACTTGCAAACGTATATATATATATATATATATTGTGTTACATTGTAATGCCGTAATATGACATTACTATCATCATTAATCATTTGACATCAATGACAATAATTCCCACAGATTAAAAGTGGCAAATGGTTCACATACCTTCATAACTCTTGGTTGTCCAAGATTTTCAAAAGTAGGGTTTGAAATATATTCTTCATGCTTGATGAAGTGGTATTCTATGTTGATTGAAAGTATAGTGTGCCACTTCAGATTTTCTCCACCATGCTGTCATTATTTGTGTCATATATTGGATCTCCATGAAGAAACTAGCAATCTAAATCCCATATATGCTTCCAATTAGAAAGAGAGTGCTCAAATCCTCATCCTCTTGGCTTCCATGTTATTCCTCAGAGGAGGAGATGAGAGCACTTTGGCTTCCATGTTATTCCTTAGAGGAGGATATGAGAGCACTTGCAAAATATCCATCTTCCAAATGTCTCTCCACCATTTTTATGATTTTCAAATATTCAAGTGTTTCGTCATCAAATTCAAAATTTTGAAAGGACAAATGACATACCAAACCCTTGACTTCATGCAAGTATACTTCATCATCACCATTTGATTCTTCTAGAATAAGACATAATGCATAATCTATAATGGAATCACAATGTGTGACAATAAGGTATTCATCACCCTTCTCTTCCCTTGGATATGAAATATCATACATATATGGCTCATGTGATGAGAGAGAATGTTGGTATTCCTCATGCAATTCATTTCCAAGATTCCCTTGGTCTAGCACACCATAATTTTCTTTGATATATTCAAGCAAGGAAATCAACCTCTCCTTCTTATCTTTGATTTCAGCCATGATAGAATCCAAGGGGTTAATTTGATATGTATGCATTACATATTATATTCCCCCTTCTCTATGTTCATGGGCACCAACTATATCCTCAACCCTTTATTCTTTTTCATAGACAAGATCCCAAAATTTTCCCCTTTTCCAAAATTTTTAAACCAATCATTTGTATCTCCTACTAAGACACGTAAACACATTCTCATCACAACATCTTCATGTTCCATATTAAGCTTTGAAATAAAATCCATAAAATATGTAACATGATGTGTTGCTAGATGAGTGTCCCCATGAAAACTTAGAACATGATCAACCATCTTGGAGGGGTCTTACCTAGGAATACCTAAAAGATCTAAAAGGGCATACACTCCAGTATACAACTTCTCCAAGAATGAGGCCATATTGATTTTCTCCTAGATCTTCAAAATAAAATGTTGATATGAAATTTGAACAATATATCACATTCATATATTTTCATACCAATGGAGTTGCCATATGAGAAAGATGGATATTTGTTGGGCACGGGCCTATTTTGAGAAGGAAGCCTATTTTTGGAGAAAAGGTCTATTTTGGGGTGCATGCCTATTTTTGGAGAAAATATCTATTTTGGGAAAGACCTATTTTTGGAAAGGAAGACCTAACATTGGAGCACGCACAACAGGTGGAAAGAAAGAAGCATGCATAAAAAGAAGGAAAAACAACATGTAGGAGGAAAAACAATGTGGCATGCAGGTAGACAAGCCTAACCATGATAGGGTTAGGGTTTTTGACAAAGATTGTAATGGCTATAATCCATAACGTAGTATAAATAAGGACCTAGGAGATCTAGGAAAGATATAGAGAGATAGATATATAGATGTATGTGGAAGTATATGTGTGTGAGATAAAGGTTATGTTTGTAGAGGAAAAGAGAGTTGATTATTGTGATTATATGGGTTGTTGAGTGTAATAAATCTTGTAGAAGAGTCAAATAAGTTAGTTTCTGAGGGTTTGGTCATAGGATGTGGAGCTTGGTGTGATCTACTCCACCTCACACATGGTTTTTACCCTCATCTTGATTGTATTACTGAAGATGTAATGCGCGCAACACACGATTTTGCAGCAGAATAAATAAAGAGTAGAGAAGCCAGATCTTTGTGGACGTAGCCCTAGGAGGGGGTGAACCATGGTAAAATTTGTGTTATGTGTTATTGTTAATGAATGTTTACTTTCTGTTGATCATTATCTTATGAATGAATGGTTAAACTAGAAATATAAACATGCATGCATAGGTTTAAAGATGAATAAATCAAAGAAGTACTTGAAAAATTAACAAGGATAATGCATAAAGAAGAAAGAACACAATCACAGATCCCCACTCATTCCTAGATTGAAAGCACTTGAGTATTGCAGTCACCCATAAAAGTTATCGTGGGTGAGACTGCGCGATGCACCATGTGCGTAGCGTTGCCTTCTGGTTTACCAGGAGGGCTGATAGTTTTTTAGGGTTTTTTTGGAAACCTGTTGAGATTCGAACCTAGGTCAACCCAAGAAGAAGAGAGAGAATAAACAACAAATGGTTCTGTTGTCGGGACGAGCCATATGTCAGTGTTGGGGGCCTCTTGGGCACATGCCTATTTTGAGAAAGAAGCCTATTTTTGGAGAAAATATTTATTTTGAGAAAGACCTATTTTTGGAAAGGAAGACCTAATGTTGGAGTGTGCACAATAGGTGGAAAGAAAGAAACATGCATAAAAAGAAGGGAAAGCAACATGCAGGAGGAAAAACAACGTGGCACACAGGAAGACAAGCCTAACCATGATAGGGTTAGGGGTTTTGACAAAGATTGTAATGACTATAAGCAATAAAGTAGTATAAATAAGGACCTAGGAGGTCTAGGAAAGAGATAGAGAGATAGATATATAGATTTATGTGGAAGTATATGTGTGTGATATAGAGGTTATGTTTGTAGAGGAAAAGATAGTTTCTTATTGTGATTCTATGGGTTGTTGAATGTAATAAGTCTTGTAGAAGAGTCGAATAAGCTAGTTTATGAGGGTTAGGTCACAAGATGTGGATCCTGGTGTGATCTAGTTTGATTCACAAAGGGTTCTTACCCTCATCTTGATTGTATTACTGAAGATGAAATGGGCGCAATGAAAGATTTTGCAACAGAATAAATAAAAGAGCAGGGAAGCCAGATCTTTGTGGACGTAGCCTCAGGAGGGTGTGAACCATGGTAAAATTTGTGTTATGTGTAATTTTTAATGAATGCTTACTTTCTGTTGATCATTAGCTTATGAATGAAAGGTTAAAATAGAAATATCAACATGCATGCATAGGTTTAAAGATGAATAAATCAGAGAAGTACTTGAATAATTAACAAGGATAATGCATAAGGAATAAAGAACACTATCACAGATCCCCACTCATTCCTAGACCACAATAACTTGAGTATTGCAGTCACCCATAAAATCTATCTCGGGCGAGACTGCGCGGTGCACCCTATGCGCAACGTTTCCTTCTGGTTTACCAGGAGGGTCAATACTTTTTTAGGGATTTTTTTGAAACCTATTGAGATCCAAACCTGGGTTAGCCCAAGAAGAAGACAGAGAGAATAACCAACAAATAGTTCTTTTTTCGGGACGAGCCACATGTCAGCGTTGGGGCCCTGTTAGGCATAGGACTATTTTGAGAATGAAGCCTATTTTTGGAGAAAAGATATATTTTGAGAAAGACCTATTTTTGGAAAGGCAGACCTAATGTTGGAGCACGCGCAATAGGTGGCAAGAAAGAAACATGCATAAAAAGAAGGAAAAGTAACATGCAATAGGAAAAGCAATGTGGCATGCAAGTAGACAAGCCTAACCAAGATAGGGTTAGGGTTTTTGACAAAGATTGTAACGACTATAAGCAATAAAGTAGTATAAATAAGGACCTAGGCAGTCTAGGAAAGAGATAGAGAGATAGATATATAGATGTATGTGGAAGTATATGTGTGATATAGATGTTATGTTTGTAGAGGAAAAGATAGTTGATTATTGTGATTCTACGGGTTGTTGAGTGTAATAAGTCTTGTAGAAGATTCAAATAATATAGTTTCTAAGGGTTAGGTCATAGGATGTGGAGCCTGGTGTGATCTAGTCTGCCTCACAAAGGGTTCTTACCCTCATCTTGATTGTATTACTAAATATGTAATGCGCATAGTGCAAGATTTTGCAGCAGAATAAATAAAAGAGTAGAGAAGCTAGATTTTTGTGGACATATCCCCAGGAGGGGGTGAACCATGGTAAACTTTGTGTTATGTGTGTTTTTTAATGAATGTTTACTTTATTCTAATCATTTGCTTATGAATGAATGGTTAAAATAGAAATATCAGCATGCATGCATAGGTTTAAAGATGAATACATCAGAGAAGTACTTGAATAATTAACAAGGATAATACATAAGGAAGAAAGAACACAATCACAGATCCCCACTCATTCCTAGATTGCAGGAACTTGAGTATTGCATTCACCCATAAAATTTATCTCATGTGAGACTGCGTGGTGCACCCTATGCACAACGTTGCCTTATAGTTTTCCAGGAGGGCCGATAGTTTTTTAGGATTTTGTAGGAAACCTGTTGAGCTTCGAACCTGGGTCATCCCAAGAAGAAGAAAGAGAGAATAACCAACAAATGGTTCTGTTTCCGGCTGGAACTACACAAGATTGAGTGGATGGGATCCGTGGAAGAAACACACAGAGAATGAAAGTATAGAAGGAAATGTTTAGGCCATGGAACCCAATTGTTATCCAAAAATTTGGTCATTGTGATGATGTCATGATGATATCATGATGATGAAAAATCAAGCTCTTTACCAAGAATACTTTCCTGAGAAAAGTTACAGTTGTCTTCTTCCAGAATTCACATTTTGAAACATGTTCGCAGGCTACTTATATATTC
>SNQJ01S0242101.1:0-12527 GCA_010110895.2 Picea sitchensis
AGTGAGGCTCCAACCAAGGGTGACATGGGTTGCGTGTGGTCATAAAGGAAAGAAGGTCGCCAATGGTGACGACACCAGTGGTTAACTGTAAATGGCTGAAAATAAGGGTGTTTGTACAAGAATCAATGAATAAATGTGGGAAATATGTACAAAATACAGAAACGGGTTCCCCAGTGTTTAATGAATGCCCCAGGGGAGGCATAAATGTCGTGGAAGCTGATGAAGTGTGGGGGCCCCATTGGCGAGTTTCTGTATGAGGTAGGTGAAATGGAGAGAGGTTCGCATATGGGCAAACTGATGGTGGATGAAATGGAGGGTTCATGATTCTGCGGAGACGCAGTCAAAACGAACTGTAGTAGAAAGCGACGATCTGGGAGTCCAAGTGGGAAAGGCAGCAAAATGAGAAGAAGGAGTATGTGGTTGAGTGTCATCATGATAACAGACTAAAGGGACTCCCAACCCTAAAAGGGAATAACAACATGAGTGTCGTAAGTGCAAACAGGGGCTATGAATGGGACGACTCATGTAGGTGAGAATGCTACCTGGTGACAGTACCCTTAACATGCAAATGGAGGTGTGAGTACTGTCGAGCCAGGAGTGGGTATCCTAAAGGCCAACATCAGAGGGTGTGACTGGAATGTAAATGCAAGACAATGGGGGAGACTACATGCCAGTGCTGAATATATACCTGAAGGAGTGACGTGGAGAAATGCTGACCAGTTACCTGCACACAGTACAACCAAATACCCAAAGTGAACAATACCTGAAGAGGACAACAAATATGAACATGTATTAGATAAAGGTGACAATGCGTATGCGTACCTGGTTATGTGATAAAAAATGGGCGCCCCGGGGGCCCAGGATAAGAAGTGGCCCAAGGATAGTCATGATGTTCTTGTCGCCCTGTGCAGACGAAATTTCAGTGATAACAAAAGGCAAAAACTGACCCCAAAAAATTGAAAAACTAGAAGGTTTTTCACTGAAAATGGGATAATGCTCTGGTGTAAGGGGTACCAGAGCTCTCCAACACTCTGTGTAAGGCCACCAGGGAGTGTTGGCACTCTGCTAGTAAGGGTAGGGGAGCTCTCTACTACAAAATCTCAGAAAAGTTCCCAGAAACTAAAAAATTCAAGAAAATTCAGTCAATCAAGGTGATCATGATGACATAAAGAGGCAATCAAACTAATATAAGAATAAAAAAGACAATATGGAGAAGATCAAATTAGTGGGCAAAGGGCCAAAAAAAGATCTCAGAATGGAAACAAAAATCATAGTATCCTCCCCAGTGGAGTCGCCAATTTCTGTTGTAGGTGAATCCCCCTGCAGACAAGTCGATTCCCTCTTGGTCTCTAGACTCCTAAGGCCAAGACAGAAAAGTGATTAACATGGACACTGACTTCCTTTTAGATCTAATCAAGATAATAAATGAAAGAGAAGGAGAAAGATATGTACCTTATTAGTGACGTTTTTCCTTGCAAAGTCCAGGCTGAGCTTCGATCCTGAGCTCCCTGATAGGTCCTGTAAAACAAACAAAGGTACAAAAGACTTCCTACTTTACTGAGATTAGCTCAAACATAGATCCATCTATTGTAGACAAACTCATGTGGAACAAGCACAAGTTTGAAAGAAACAAGCCAAGCATTGATTATTAATGAGAACAAATAAAAGTACTTACAATCCTTTGAATGAAGGTGCAACAACTTCTTCTAGTTCTCCTTGTCCAACCCCTTTGCTCAAATAATATCCACTGATTGCTTTGATGACATCTCACTCATGAGATCATAAGTTTGATGTAATTCTCAATCTCCATTGTACCTTTCACCATGAGAAGGCCTCCTTATATAACCTTGGAGAGGTCAAACCACTTGAGAGATATTTGGGATGAGTTGAGGATTCCTCTCCTTCAGTTGAGGATCTTCCCTAAGATCATGCCTTGACCATCTACTCGAATGCAACCACCTTTAGGAATTAAGGGATTCTTCCCTGATTTTCCTCAACAAACCCAAAATTTTCTCAAAAAAATGGTAGCACTCCCCCATAAGGGTGCCCAGGGTGCTCAAACACTCCCCCAAAGAGGCTTAGGGAATGCCAGTACTCCCTGACAGTGGGTAGGGGAGCTCTCCTCTCCAAAATTCAGTTTTTTTAGTGGTTTTTCCAATGGCAAAAGGCTTGTACCTCCTGTCAAGTGATTTCTCTTCTTCCAAACTAACCTTTGAGGTGTCTTAAGTGTCTTTATGATGTCGTTAGAGGCATGACATATGAAATATGGTAGTATGATGTTTGTGACACTTGCAACACTTATAGTCAAGATGCAACACTTGCGGACAAGATGCGACACTTACAACACTTGTAATGACAACACTTGTGACACTATCAAAGTGAGTAATTTTGAGGTGTAACAGAGACGCTCCTTCTGCAAATGTAACCAAACTTTTCCTCCAACCTGAAACTGGTGTTGTACCCTGTGTTGATCATGGCCCTGCTTGTACTTAGCATTGGATTTATGCAAAATCTCTTGAACCTGTTAGCGGATGTGCCGAATTCGCTAAATGAATATGGTGGATTTGTATGTCTCAGACTGAACATGGGAAGAGTTTGTCTGTGTAGTGGAAAGAGGTAGTGAAACATCAATGGGACCCAAGGGTTGGAATCACAGCCCCACCTGAAATGGTCTATGGTCGGTGGAGCTATGGAGAGCCCTGTTGTAAATGTGTTGAACATAGGGGAGACTCTCGTCCCATGTATGTGGATGATTATATTTGTACATGCACAAGATGTGCACAATCATCTAATTGATGACCTTTGTTTAGTCGTTTGTTTGGGGGTGGAAAGAAGTGATTTTAGTGAGTTTGGTGTCCAACCATGACCAGAGACTCGACCAGAATGTGTTAAGGAACCTGTTGTCTTGGTCGAAGATGATGGTCTGTGGTATCCCAAAACGGCCCACACTCGTTCAAATAAGATCTTGGTAATTTCTACCGCTGTGATATTCTTCTTGCAGGATGTAAGGATGGACATCTTTGAAAATCGATCAATGACCAAAAATACGCAGTCTTTTCCTTTCTTAGTGGATGAAAGGCCAGACATGTAATCCATTGAGATGGATTTCCAACGCTTCTCGGGAGTAGGAAGAGAGGTGTATAATCCTTGATTCTTGATGGCTGGCTTAGAAATTGCACATGCAGTGCAATATCTGATATACTTGCTGACGTCTTGTCAAAGTTTTGGTCAATAAAAATGTTTCTGAAGAACGACCACAATTTTCTCCACGCCAAAATGTCTTGCCATCCGACTGTAGTGGGCTTTCCAAATTAGCGTTGCACACTCTCTTGTAGGAACACAGAGATAGCCTAGATGACATAATAGTTTGTCTTGAATGTGAAAGTCAGTGACATTCATGCCTATACCCAAGAGCTGATAGGTGATGGCAAAGTACAGATCTTGTTGATAAAGTTGGGGCCACTTAGATGTCGCATGTCCACATGAATGGAGCACAATGGTGAGTGCAGCCAGGTGAGGTCGAATGAGGTAGTCAACGACATGATTTGAGATCCATGTCTTCTACTTGATGTTGAGATGGAAATGTTGCAGGTAGGGGCACAAATTCTAATGGTGGTCATTCTGCAATTTCCCCCGTGTCTGTATGAAATGCAGATGCTTGTGATCAGTGTGGATGATCTTCTCCTTTCCCAAAATGTAATGTTTCCATTGAAGACAAGCTTGTACAATGGAATAAATTTCCTTGTCATAGGTGGGGTATTTCCAAATAGTATATGATAGTGTTTCACTATGGTATGCCACTAGATGACTGTCCTGAGTGAGAACTATGCCTACAACAAAGTCAGATGCATCAGTCTCAATCTTGAATGGTTGTTACAAATCGGGCAAGGAGAGTACTGGAGCTGAGCACAAGCGATGCTTCAGATCATCAAATGAGCGTTGTTGTTCCTTCCCCCACACGAAATTTTCCCTGCCACCACCCTTGGTCATTGGATGAGGGCCCATGCAATATGGGAGAATCCCAACACAAACCATCGGTAGAATTTGGCCAGTCCTAAGAAGCTCTGAAGCTCAGTTAGTGTGGTCGGGGCGGGCCAGTCATGGATGACTTGGATATTAGCTGGATCAACATGTAAGCCATGCTCATCAACAATGTATCCCAAGTATTGGACAATGTTCATGCCAAAAAGAGCATTTTTCCAAGTTGGCATATAGCTTGTGATGTCGCAAAGGGCACAAAACCTGTTGAATATGTTGCATGTGTTCCTCATAAGTTCTTCTAAATATGAGGATGTCATCCAAATATACCACCATAAAAGAGTTGGTCAAGGGTCTCAATACATCATCCATCAACCTCATGAAAGTGGTTGGTGCATTTGTTAATCCAAGGGGCATGACCAACCATTCAAAGAGACCTTTTTTATATTTGAAGTTTGTCTTCCATACAACAATTGGTTCGATGGGAACCTGGTGGTAGCCATACTTTAGGTCAATATTTCTGAAGAATGTTCCCCCCTTAAGTTGGTCAAGAAGGTAATCAATCCTGGGAATTGGGTATCGGTTCCTGACTGTGATTTTGTTTAAGGATATGTAATCAATGTAGAGTCACCAAGTCCCATCCTTCTTCTACACCACTACAATCGGGGTTCCGCAAGGGGAGGATTTGGGTCTGATGTGCCCATTTTGAAGAAGCTCTTGGATCTGATGCCTGATTTCGTCATTTTCCATCAGCAAGCAACGATAGACTGGTCCATTAGGTAGAGGTGCATTGGGGGTTAGATTAATTGGATACTCTACTTGTGATCCAGGTGGATATCGGTGGCCACCCACCTTTTCCAACTGGCTCAAAATAGTTTTCTGGCAATTTTTCCAATTTACTACTTCTGGGCTATTTTGAGGGCCTAAATGAAGGTTTTTCGAGATCGAGATTCTCAATTATAAATGAAAGCATGATTGAGACCCCAAAATGAATATCCTTGATGATACCTTTCCAATGGGCTATCATATGCCTAAAACATAGATCATATGCAAAAGTTACGACCCTGGGAAGTTGATGTACTAACTTACCCAAACGGGGCCCACATGAATTTTGGCGCTTCATCTCCTAGGGTTAGGTTTTTGGATGTCTAGGGTTTTTGGCATTCCGGTTTATTGTAAAAAGGCCTTCAGAGCCTCATTGTAATCATCTTCTTGGGAATGCGAGTAGTCGTCACATCTCTTCTCGGAGATAAGCTGCCACCATTCTAGCGAGTCTTTCACTCTGTATTTTTACAATCTTTGTACATTTATTTCATTAATAGAAATCATGTAATAATCTATCTCTGTGTTTATGGTTTCATCTCTGATACATTTATGTTATATTATTGGATATTTGCGATATCTCTGTGCATTTATTTATTATATCTCCGCTCTCATTTTGTGCCGAAAATAATCCGGATCAATGGTATTAGAGTAGGCTGATCTTGATAATTTTTCAGTGCATGTCCCCGACGAGGTCTGAGTATATAAAGCTGGGTCTCGATCTTGTCTCTCTTGAGGAAAATCACTCTCGCACACCCAAGAAACCCTCAATGGTGGAAGAAAATAAAAACGATGGAGCAGACGATCTTATCAATATGTTGCTTGAGCAAGCTCTCATGCGATAGAGGGAAGAAATGATGGAGAATTTTTACGACATCCTTCAATGCCTGCCGATATAAACAAGCACATCTTCATCAAGCGACCACTTTGGAAGCAACTTGCCTTTCAAGGTGCAAGTTAATTTTGATATTCCTGTATTTGAAGGACAGATAGATGTGGATTCCTTAGACAAATGGTTAAATTTGCCAGACAGTTATTTCTCTGTTCACCATTTTTTCGACAGGGAAAAGATCACCTTCGCACTCATTAAAGCTCTCCCCCATGTCAAACATTGGTGGGAAACTTACTGAGAGAAAAGTTCCACAGAGGATTCTGGAATATATGGGGTTGAACCCACTTGGGATTTTTTTGTGGATGCTGTAAAGGAACATTATTACCCTGTTGGCAACTATGAGGACCAATACATGAGATGGACCACACTGCGGCAAGAGAGGGGCCAAGGAGTTCCAGATTTCACCAATACTTTCCATACCTTGAACACCAAGTTGGGTATCAAGGACTCCGAATGAAATTTGGTTCTAAAATACTGCGGGGCTCTACACAGATACATCCAAACTGAAATGGATTTTCTGGGCATCTCATCACTTGGTTCTGCTTATTGATATGCTATTAAAATCGAGAAAAATTTTAAGCACCAGAACAAATGGGAGTTCAGATCTACAAATCCAAAACAACCAAAGTATGAGAAAGACGACCCTAAAAAACAGCTTCCTGAAAACCAGTCTAAGCCACAGGAAAAGAAGGGTCATGGAAAGTCAAAGAAGGACATCGGAAAATGGTGTGATTTCCACAAAATACTCTGGCACAACACCGATGAATGTCACTCAAAACAATCATTGGTTGCCAAGATCAAAGACAAGGAGCCAAACCCTGATTCATAATCTGATTCTGAAAATATTGGTAAAAGACAGATCATCGACGCAGACCCCACTGCTATTGTCGCGACCGCAGTAATTCAGCTAGAAGAACCAACAGATCCTAAAGAGGGGGAGCACCTTTTTCATTCATAGATGTAGGTGAAGGGGACCCCGCTACATTTTATTGTTGTTAGTGGAAGCCAGAAGAACCTCATCTCAACAGAGGTCGTCAAATAGTTGGGATTGTCGACAACACCACACCCGCAACCATATAACATCGGATGGCTTCGCCATGGACGAGATCTCCGTGTCATCCAACAATGTCGATTGTCATATGACATTCAACCCTTCAAGGATGAGGTATAATGTGATGTTTCCCCACCGGATGTCTGTGATGTTCTCTTGGGCCAACCATATATGTGGAAGCACCATGCTATTTATGAGTCTCAACCCCGTAGTGTCATCAGAGGTAGTTATGAATATTGTTCCACCTAAATAGTGCCACAAGGTAGTATCTCATACTGCAAAATTCAGCTTCTTCACAATCTGTTCAAAAGGGGAACAAAAGGACATTGCAACCACTACAACCTCGCCCTAAGCACCTTCTATTCAACAGAAGAAGGTCGAAAAGGATGCAGCAAAGCAAAAAGATTCCTTTTGCACACTGTCCTCTCATGTATCTCAAATTTTTGAACAGCCTCAACCTCAACAGGTTCTTGACATAGTTGCACAAACTGAGTAGCGCGATGTCTCTAGCAATACAAGAAGCTCACCAAGATGCAAATTCAACAAACGCTTTTCCCTCTCCCCTGGTAAATCAACGCAATGGAGATCATTTCTTCGTAAGGAGGTAGTATTGATCCAAGTGGATATCGGTGGCCACCCACCTTTTCCAACTGGCTCAAAACAATTTTCTGGCAATTTTGCCAATTTACTATTTTTAGCAGTTTTAACTTCCTGGGCTATTTTGAGGGCCTAAATGAAGGTTTTTCGAGATCGATATTCTCAATTATATTTGAAGGCATGATTGATACCCAAAAATGAATATCCTCGATGATACCTTTCCAACAGCCTATCATATGCCTAAAACATAGATCATATGCAAAAGTTACGACCCTGGGAAGTTGATGTACTAACTTACCAAAACGGGGTCCACATGAATTTTGGCGCTTCATCTCCTAGGGTTAGGTTTTTGGATGTCTAGGGTTTTTGGCATTCCATTTTATTGTAAAAATGCCTTCATAGCCTCATTGTAATCATCTTCTTGTGAATGCGAGTAACCGTCACATCTCTTCTCGGAGATAAGCTGCCACCATTCTAGCGAGTCTTTCAATCTGTATTTTTATAGTCTCTGTACATTTATTTCATTAATAGAAATCATGTATTACTATATCTCTGTGTTTATGGTTGCATCTATGATACATTTATGTTATATTATTGGATATCTGTGATATCTCTGTGCATTTCTTTATTATATCTCCGCTCTCATTTCGCGTCGAAAATAATTTGTATCAACTTGGCAGTGCGTCGGTACCCTATTGGGTGAGGAGAATATGTCTTTGTATTCTTCCAGGATCCCATCCACTTTCTTCTACTACAAAGAGAGTCTCTGTATAGAGGCCATGGATGTGGTGGCGACCGTATTCTTATTGTGAGCATGGATCCCAAAGAAGATGAACTTTCCGGTCCGTGAAATAACCTTACTGCATTGCTTAGCAGAGATTAAAGAAATAGTGGTAGGCAGCACTACCTCTGGTATCCTGTACAATTTTCTACCCAAAGTAATAATAACACTGCGGGGTCTAGGCTCATACACAAAATGACGCTTCCACAAATATGGTTTTCCTAAAATAACATCACAAAATTCAAGGGGAGAAATATCACACAATACCTCACCTTTGAAAGACTTGATGTTGTTGGGGCCGCCTTTGAAATCAAGTTCTTATGACTGCCGCTATTGACAATGAAATGAAGCAGAGCCTCCTTGACCCACATCTATGAGTGAAAAATGTGTTCCCCTTCCTCTGGTTCTTTTGGTTGGCTTGGCTTGACTTTGGTGGTAGAGATAGTGGCACTGGGTTCAGATTCAATAATCAGCTTCCCTCCTTCGGGAGTTGATTCAGAATCAGAATCGATCTCTGAATTTGAGGAGAAGAAAAAGAAAGAATAGAGTTGGACCAATGAGTTGAGGAAAATCCGAGATGAGGTGATGAAACGACATAAAAAGGAAGAACTGGATCCATTGCAAAGAGAGACAGTTAAAGAAGAATAGAAGAATGATGAGGAACAAGAGACACTGGTTACTGTGAAAAACTCAGGTGAAATCATTGACTTAACATGGGAGGAATATAAATGGGAAGACTATGTTGTCCCCATAATCAATGAAAATCCAAAAACAGAGAAAACCCTTGAAAAATCACCAAAAGAGAAAGAGATAGAAGTAGGGAAGAAAGAGAGTGAAAAGAAAGATGACTCTTCCCCCAAAAAGGATGACCCCCCTCATTAGGGAAACAATGACATTTCATCAAGCAATGATGAATCAGACAGGGATCCATTTGGTGGACAAGACCAAGAGATGTCATCACCTAGAGGTAAAAGGGGGAATACAGATGGTCAAAATGATGAAGGTAACCAAGATGGAAAAGACTTGAAAAATAAAAGTAATGGTGGAGCGACAAATGGCGAACCACATAGTGATCGAGATGATGACAATGATATGGAGGAAAATGACACAAAGCATGAAGAAAAGAGTAAATATGATACTAACATCATCCCTGAGTGATGACTTGGGCATGAAGAGGAAACCAATAAGCCTGAGGAAAGTGTCCCATGTGAATCAGTAGTTTTAAAAGGAAAGGATAGGAAGGAGACTCACGAAAAATCCCCAAGGGGTGCCATCCCCAAGGGAACGTCTACCCAAATAGAGAAGAGGGCATGGGAGGAATAACCAACCAAATAACTCACCCGTGACCTGATATCAGATCACTTCTATAGTCCAGGGAGCCTAAGCAACACATTGTACTAGGGTGACCATATTATTTACCAACCAGTGGATGAGGTGTCCGATTTAGATCTCTTCGCCTACAATAAGAAGCAACAATCTATAGTGAAGTGAACTCATAATAAAAGAAAGGTTAGACTAGACAATGGTGTATTAAACACCACTAAAGAAGTTATCATAGATACCAAGAAGGCCAAAGCAAGCCAACTGTACTCAGCAGGATTGGACATATCTCATGCTTCCTATGATAAAGTAGTGATAGAAGAGAAAGAGTTAGAGCATGACAGAACTGAAATTGCTTCTCTTAAGCACCAGGTATAGTACCACCTAGAAGTTGGAGGAGCAACCAAATTTAAGGAAGACCTGCTAGAGCTCTATGATATTCATCTAAAGGTTCAGGAAGATTTGATATAGAAGGTGGTAGCTCTGTAGGAATAATCATTTGTGTTCAAAATTCCCTGTAAAGACATACATAGGTGGGTCGAGAAAGGAGTCAGTACTCGGGAAAAAGTAGAGTTTATTCGATCAATATGGAAGGAAAAGGGCTAAGAGGATCATCATATAGAGTTGTTGTCAGATGAGTGGATGGATCAAATACACTTAGCAACCAAGCATTGGGCCAAAATTGTTGAATAATCAATGGACATGGTAGATGAAGAGTGGGACCACTGTAATCGGATTTGGGGTAAGATAAACCAATCAATTCGAAACCTTCAATTGCCTACTTTTGGACCCCCCATGGATTTTCGATCGATCGATGAGGTGGCATCCAATTTGCGGCAGTTGGCCGACAGATACAAGGAATAGATCCAACAGATCATCGCAATAGAGAAATGAAACGTGGAAAAGCATGTCATCGTCCAAGCTAAGATTGTGGACCGAATGGAGCAAATAGTTGACAGAATGAAGAAGCACGCCTCTTGATTCCACAACAAGAAGAATGAGTTGGCCATGCCGATGGATCAACACAAGTTCCCATTTGCTGAGAGTTGGACTCGACTTTTTAGAGAGTGGTACAACTATGTAGAGGAGCATGCAAGGTAGAAGATCTCGATATTTCCCAAGTCATTGTGACCTAAACTCATGATTATCTATTTTGATACACGAATGTGGCAATTTTCTTTAGTTTGACTTTGTATAAATAAAGGAGCTCTCTCAATGGAAAGCACCTTTTGGCATTTGATGAATTTCGATGCTATTTTATTGTGGAACTATTTCGATAATTAATATTGAAGCTTCGTTGGAGCCTGGAGTGAGTTTTGAAACCAATTGGTAATCTGCATTGCATTGTGGATTGTTCTTCTTTAGATTATTGTGTGTTGATGTCTAATAAGCTATTTCATTAATCAAGTTATCTTGTGATAAATGCTATTTTACATTGAATTCTTAGCTTGTGTTTAATCTGCATGTAAATGATATTTTGGCATAGTGCTCATAATCTTTGAATAAGTAATTATTTTTGTATCATTGACAAACTTTGACTATAATATTTGCATGCACGTATATTTATTGTTGTATGTTTGTTTCTAAGAATTATTTCAAGTGAATCGATATATATAGTAGTCGATTTCTTATTTGTTATCCCAGTGGCTTGAAAAGTTATCTTCGAGAGGAATTGTGTTATCTCTCTTTCATTCATTTAGTGGTTTATGGAATTAATTTTTGAGCCATCTATATGTACCAAGATATTCTCAAATATACTTTGAAAACACATCCCCAAAAAATAGAATAAGTAATACGAATGAAACTAATAAGATCTTAAAGGCCATCAAAAACCTATCGGATCATAAATCCAGAGAATCACACTACCTCAAACGAAGAAAAGTCTAATTGGGCCTCATCTTTGGGTGTGATTCCTATTGTCGAGTCAAAGGGAATACATCCCCCTCAATAGATTTCATTGTCAACAAACTACTTCTCAATCACACTCCACCATTGCGTTGTCAATGACATCTCCATCAACATTGACAAACCCAAGTTCAATTCTTGTTTGTCTATCCCATTGACATAGAAAATACAATTGTCTATGACTTCATTTTCTATGATCCCACTTGCTCAAGGGGATCATTCTAGAGGTATGGTAAATACTAAGTGAGTGAATACATGAGGGTATTTAATCTTTTAAATGTTGACTTTGGTATAATGGTAAAAATTTGGGGGTAAGGAACTTTAAAATTACATCGAAGAACATTTTTTACCAATTTTTAAAACAAAATTGTAAAATTTCCACAATGGACTATAAATAACTAGCATACCCTCAAACCAGGGAAAGCCGCCGAAAAAAATAATATAGTTTTTTTTTTTTTTAATTTATTTTTATAATTATATTATTTCATGAGTAGAATTGTAATATATTATTTCATGTAGTATATTATTAAACACACACACACACACACATATATATATGGACCCTGGATTTAAGTAGTAAAAAAACCCCTTTATATGTAGTTATTGTGTTGATTGTTTAGAAGTAAAAGAACACTAATCTAGTTAACTGTTTGAGACGAAAATTCAACAAGGAATCATTCTGGAATGCACTAAGGGTTGTTTGTATATATAATGTGCACATATTGGACATTGCATTTGGTTTTATTTGGTTATAGTTAAATTAATTCTTGTTGATTGCCTTTATTCTTCCTTAGTATGCATCAGTAGTTGTTATAACCCTAAATTGCACCACACATGCTTACCTGGCATCAGACCATCTCATATCCTTTCTTTTCCAAAGCACTACTAAACAACTCTTTGAAAATCCTCTTTTATAAAGGCCCATGCGCCCTACTCCATTACTGCACGCGTGTACACGCTGGCTGACCCAAAACAACCAGCGTGGACTGACAAAAGCACGAAAAAAGGAATGTTGTTGACGGAACACAAAAGCTATGGGTGAGTTAACTGAAACTCCCGACTATGCATGGCCGAGGGTTCATCCAAATACCTAGCTCCTTCTAGCCTATAAAAGAAGGGGTAGGGGTCCCATTTGGAAGGAGGAAAAATATAGCAAAGAAACTCTGCCCATTTACGTATTC
>SNQJ01S0242101.1:12537-25961 GCA_010110895.2 Picea sitchensis
AGACGAAAATTCAACAAGGAATCATTCTGGAATGCACTAAGGGTTGTTTGTATATATAATGTGGACATATTGGACATTGCATTTGGTTTTATTTGGTTATAGTTAAATTAATTCTTGTTGATTGCCTTTATTCTTCCTTAGTATGCATCAGTAGTTGTTATAACCCTAAATTGCACCACAAATGCTTACCTGGCATCAGACCATCTCATATCCTTTCTTTGCCAAAGCACTACTGAACAACTCTTTGAAAATCCTCTTTTATAAAGGCCCATGCGCCCTACTCCATTACTGCATGCGTGTACACGCTGGCTGACCCAAAACAACCAGCGTGGACCGACAAAAGCACGAAAAAAGGAAAGTTGCCGACGGAACACAAAAGATATGGGTGAGTTAACTGAAACTCCTGGCCATGCATGGCCGAGGGTTCATCCAAATACCTAGGGTTCATCCAAATACCTAGCTCCTTCTAGCCTATAAAAGAAGGGGTAGGGATCCCATTTGGAAGGAGGAAAAATATAACAAAGAAACTTTGCCCATTTATGTATTCCCATTGTCCCAACCCTTTAGCCTTTCCTTGTGCCAAAGGAGATTCAAAGCAAAGCAGTTGGAGGATAGTAGAAGAGGATCCCAGGATCAGGTTCGAGGAGCGGTGGCCGGTCTCAACTTTTGTAAGTTGACTCATTGAAAGTAATAAAGAAAATGCTTTTCCTGTCCCAATTCATGAACTTTTATAGTTTGATTAGTATATGTTTGGATTTCTAACCCGTTAGTATATAAGTAGGATGCATGCGTAGTTGTTTCTTGTCTTGGATGCAGGTTAGCTTTGGAAGGAGTATTGGAAACAAGTAATCAAGTACAACGGAGGCTCGACATCAAACGTTGGGAACGAGGTAGGTTGATCTTTCCATGCATTTACTAAGAAAAGGGGATTTAAATCTAGGGATGAAGGTAGAAAGTAGTTTCTCTTCAGTCATATCTGCGTGAAAAGTCTGAACTCTATTTGGTAGTCCGTAGGGAGATTTCCCTCACAACAGAATTGGTGACCGTACTGGGGAAACTCTCTAGGGTTCTTGGAATTTTATTTCGTTTTTGGGTAGTTTTACAGACTAGTTTTTCTTGTCTATTTTTTCTTTTAGTTTCTGTAAGGTCTGAGTTAGTAGGGAGTCTGGTTTTCCATACCAACTTTCCATGTCTTTTGCTTGACTGTGTTTTTTGGGACCCACAAAGGTACCCGCGGCCTGCATAAAGTCTGCACGCGGGTACTCATGCCCTACTCTCTTACAGCTCGCGTGTGAATGCTAGCTGAAGAAGTAGCAGTAGCGTGTAGAGTTCAGAGAACTTCAGAGGTAGTCATCATCTTCCCTTTCAGAATCACACATTCTCAGGGGGTTTTCTGGAATTCTGTCTAAGTCTTGTTTGCTAGCAGTCCTATCTCAGATTGTTTTTGCCTTATCATTTTTTTCTTACATTATTTGTTTTTCTGTTAAAAAGAGTGTTCAAGCCTTCAAGGGATCCTGGTTATCAATATTAGTGGTCTCTTCCTGGTTTTGGGTTCTCTGTTTCATTTTTCTCATAGTTTAGATATACACATGGCCTATACAAGGTCATCTCGCGTGTACACGCCCTCTGCCTCTATCCAGCGTGCGTTCGCACACGTGCTGTTTGATTAACAGTCGTGTGCTTGTACATGATACTTTTTGTTGAGGGTAATGAAATCATCCTTTCCCTTGATAAGAATTATTCCTCTCAGGTGTTTGAATCTCTATTTGAGCAGTCATTAGCTTAGGATTAATCTTACCCTTAGCCTATTTTTTCTCAGTTAAAAAAGTTGTCATAAAAATAAAAGAATTTTTAAGGTTTTTAGACAAGTGTGAGAGTCATTGTTTTTTTAAAAAAATTGCTAGTGTGTGATTTTTGACCTGATTCTTTGTGATTTGCGATTAGGCTAGAGTTGTTTTTCTTGGTTTTTGCTTGTCGATATTTTTCCTTTCTTGCTTTACTAGCATTTAAATAAATAAATAAAATCTCTTTTCATTTTCTTGTTTGGTTGAAAAGTGTGTTTCTGCATTATTAGCCAGGGAAAAGTAGTTTATTTCATAAGTTTTTGCAGTTCACTTAGATCATAAGTAGCTCGTAGTCGAGTGAAATTCCTTTGAGTTTTCTGTCCAAAATCTTAGAAAAGTTAATTTTTTTTTTTTGAAAAGTTGTTGAAATTTTGCATTAAGAATTTTTTTTTGTTTCCAGCTTTTTACTCATTTTTTGCTTTCGTCTTTTACACATCACCAGTTTCACTTTCATACCCCTTGACGTAAGACAAAGCCCTAAAATTAACGCTAATCTTAAAATCTACTAGACTTTTATGTTTGTAGGGTTCACCAACTAGTTCAGGATTAGGGACTTGGATTAGGTTGGAGAGGAAACTCTTCAAGGACATTTAAAATCAAACATTGGAGTCTGAGTTAGGGAGTGTCTAAGTCTAGTGTCGTGAAAGTTATCTGGGACCCCCCTCTAACACAGGGGATAAACATGAGGTCGCCTGTGGAAAGGTATCGGAGATAACCCCTCCAAAGCTGGACCAATCATAGTGGAGAACACATATAGAGGGATTGTTTTGGGATTCCGTCGTTTGCATTTGCCATGGGGCTTCGTGGGTCTCGAATCCGTTCGAGGTCCTCATTTGTCTTCTGGACCATTTTCTCTCGATACCCTTGACAGGTTTCAGGCTCGATACCCTGCTCATTGTGGTCTACCCGACTTTCGACTGTACCCGCTTAGTGACTGTTCGTGCGTTGGCAACCTAGTTGCCAATTTTTTTTAGGGACATACACAGGTGACTGCGGGGGTATACCACAGTACCTAGGACAGACATCGGGCCACACTTTGTAGATTATACCCAGAGGGTGCTTCCGTGTTCGAGTTGCACTTGCACCGGTAAGTTGCTCTAGTGTTGGTTGTTGTAACTGTTCTTCCAATTAATTTAGTGTTTGTCTATCTTATCTTCTAGGAACTTTTTTTAGTGTGTGTTACTTTTGAACGTTTAGACTACCTTAGAGTGTCTTGGATCTTCTCACACAGTGGAGGATCCCGAGCTCTACCGGTCATGAAGGCTTCTTGGCCTACTGTCGGTTACACTGGAGCCACCCCCGCCACCATTAAGGCGAAAGCTAGACCAACAAGCGTCTTTTGAAGTGACCAGGTTACAAACCATTGTGCTCGACCAACCCCCGGAGGAATCGATCATTTTGGACCTTTAAGCAACCGCTCTTGGCCTGATTGAAACCCTAACCACTGATTTCTTGTCACTTTTCATTGTACCAATTCAATTTTACGAGCGCCAGACAGTGTTGCACACAACAATGGAAACAAATGCTATTACTCCTTCTGGGAATTCTTCAATTCCCACTACGGTTGTCACCACAGGAGAGATTTCACCTCCTAATCCACCGTCGTCAGTCCAAGCCACCATGGTCTCGACCACAACTACTTTGCACAGTGGTCCAATCCCGTCTTTGGCGGCGGCCACAACCCCTTTCACACCTAGTGCGACATGCCCTCCGTTCTCATACGAGATGCCTAGTTCGGGTACAAGTCCTGTACTTTCCTACTCCACTTTACAGACTTTGGGTCTGGGGACAGGGCGCTCTAGCGCTCCTCTGCAAGGTCACATGGGAGGCACTCTTGCTCCTTTTAATGCTTTCCCTTACAGAGGAGGTCATATCCCTCCTTCGTCCCCTTCACTTGGTGGCTTGCATCAACAATATATCGGGCAACCTACACACAATAGTTTATTTGGAGCGGGGAGTCAAGGACCACCTTTGCATAGTATGCCGGTAGGTTTGACACCGTTTTCTTTGAATGAAGCGTTTGGTAACAACACCTTCTCATTAGTCGCTTTCCTGACTGGGGGAAACCCCATTTTTGGACAATCTACTCCTATGCAGGGTATTATTCCTGCACAGGGGGAAAACCTAGCAGGACCTTGGAACTCAGGGCAGGGATCCGTTCCCTCATCCGGAATGTTGATCTGGGGTAATTCTTTCCACAATCAATGGAACCCTGGACAAACTACTATGCCTATCCCCATGGGATCGGCATGGGGTAATTCTTCCCAAATTCCTTCGAATATAATGCATGCCCAACAATCTATGTCCTATTTGGGAAATCAGCCGATGATGTCTCCACATATGAAAAATCCTTACGCTGGCCAGGGCCATGGTTTCTACCAGAATCCGGGCCAGCAACCAAACTTTTCCTGACAACCTGGTGCCATTCAAACTCCAGGCCCCTTTTCCCCAGGTTATCACCAACAACCCAAACTACCTTTCCTGGCGACTTTATACTTTCCAGATTTGACAAGGTTGTTGAATGACCCTATTTGTCATGATCCGCATTGGCCTCCTATGCCGACGGAGTTGCCTTCGGACATTCCAAAGTTCGAAGCCAAGCCTAACGAAGATCCAGGAGATCATGTGACTACCTTCCATCTTTGGTGCTCATCTAAGTCATTGAAAGATGACTCCGTACAGCTGCAATTGTTTCAACGTACTCTCATTGGGAGTGCTACAAAATGGTACATTGAGCTCGATCGTTCAATATACTCTTCTTTTGGAGAACTGGCGATGGCTTTCCTAAACCATTTCCAGTTACCTGTGAGATACAATGCTGGCACAGAGTTGCTCGCCAATTTCGAACAGACAACAGCGGACCATATCTCTGATCACATCTGAGAATGGAGACGCCGAAAAAGTTTACTCAAGGTACCAGCACCACCAACATTCCTGCTTGAGTGGTTCCTTAAGTCTTTGGTCTCACAGTTATCCAAAGACGTTGCGACGTCAGGAGTTTTCTCCGAAGAAGAAGCCATCATGAGGGCTCAACATTTTGAGCTCATCTATTCTCAGTCTGGTTTATTATACAACATCTTGCCAGATGTGCCACGTTCAATACTGGATAAAACTAGACAGAGAGATAGACCGCATGCCGATGGTATTGTCGGTTCAGCACAAACAAATCCCGCTGAGCAATTGACAAAGTAGTTGCAACAATTATCTATGCAACACACAGTGGCCATCCAAACTACTTCTTTGTTTGCTCCCCCTACCAAAATGTCAGAGGTACACATCGTGCAATCAACTAACCCAAAGGCCACCCAGCAGCCTGAAGGGAAGAAAAAACAACGAAAGAAGGGTAAGGGGGATAAAAAACCCACCGATAATGCTGGCGGGGACAACAATGAAAAATGGAAGGTGAGGTATCCATGCAACTTGTGCGCGGAAGACCACCCGACCCATCTATGTCCTCGAATTGCAGAGGCCCAAAAATTTGTCACGCAACAACAACAAGCGGTGTTGACTAATCCATTTCAACATGGGAAAAATCTAACTCAAGCCTCTGCAAGCATAGAAGGGGGAAGCCAAGAACCCTGTCCACCTCCGAACAACCCCGCATCCACGAACGTATATATAGTTAGGGGTGATGCTTTTATATCGACTAGAGCGCACAATTATAGTAAACCAAGCATTTCTGAGAAGGGTAAAGAAGCTGACCTCCCATCTCTTCCTCTACAGATTGAGACGACGTTGGGAGAAACAATGACATGCATCCCAAAAGGTGCATTTAGAAAATCTTCTCATAACCCAAACATAAGGGCCGCCCAGAACTACTCTGTGGTGGAAGATTTATCACAAACCCCTTGTGCGATGTCTGCTTTGGAGGTCCTCCAAAGTTGTCCTTCTTAGAGGAAAGCCTTGTTAACCGCTTTGGGCTCTATTGAGACTTGTAATCTGGGTACCATCATGTTAGATACAACCGAATTAAAACCTCGTCTGCCTTACCACGTAGTGTTTCGGATAGTAGTGGCTTATCCCACGAAAATTTTTACTTCGAATATCTTCCGCACGGTGGTTGATGAGGGTGCCTCGACATGCATTATGTCGTTGGCATGTTGGAAGGCCATTGGCCAGCCTGTTTTGTCTCCATCACCTACTCTCCTCACTGCTTTCGATGGTCGTTCGTTCCGACCACATGACATCGTTCCTTCTTTCCCCGTGCAGTTAGGAGGGAAGACCGTGTGTGTCGAAGTAGAGGTAGTGGATGCTTCCCTCGACTATAACCTCTTGTTCGGAAGGAGTTGGACTTATGCTATGCAAGATGTGGTTGCTATAGTTTTCTAGGTCTTGTTGTTTCCACACGAGGGTCGGATAGTGACCATCGATCAATTCTCTTTCTCCAGACCTGACCCTGCTTTGGGGGCATCCACAGTCCCGATGACATCAAATTTATGCCCATCCTTGGTGGGTACCTTTGATTACCCGCCCCCTCACGACGACATCAAATTTATATCCAATCACCATAAGGTTGAGATTTTTCAAGTTTCTTCATTCCGCATGACTTACTACGAGGATCCATGGATACTTCCTTCCCCATCGACCACAATGGATGAGACAGGGCACCCAGTCATGTCCATGCCCTTGTCTGTCGCTGAAGTAGTGTACTCTTTAGTCCAACAAGCTTCATCTAACCCTGATATGACTCCTACACAGGAGTTAGATCCACTTCTAGAGCCTATTTGGGCTCAGGGTTCTCTCGCTAACAGCGATTCATTAGACTTAGTCTTACCTTCTGACGAAGTGGTAATCGAAGCAATGACTAGTCCGGACAAACCTTGGGAAGATCTTCATCACAGATCATATTTTATCCCAGAGTTAAGCCGAATCGAAGCAGGAGAATTCACCGTGACCATGACGGGAGATCAGTCATGTCCTATTAATCTCTTAGCTACACATGAAATTTATGCTGAGGGAAATATGGAAACTATCGCTGAAACTATACCAATCAACATCTCCCAAAACCCTGGCATCGTGGAGAAATTCTTCGTTGGAGCGGAGTGCTCCCCCGAAGAGATTCAAATCTACATGGATCTTTTGAAAGAATTCCGTGACATTTTTGCCTGGTCTTATGAGGAAATGCCAAGTATCGATGCAAAAATAGTTGAACATGAAATCACAACGTATCCTGATGCCAAGCCTGTCTGACAGAATCTTCGTCCAGTTAATCCTAAGAAAGCAACATCCATCAAGATTGAGGTAGAGAATTTGCTAAAGGCAGGTTTTATCTATCCTATCCATTTGACTCAATGGGTGTCAAATCCTGTGCCGGTCAATAAAAAACAAGGCACGATTCGTGTATGTACCAACTTCCATGATTTGAAAGAGGCATGTCCCAAAGATAATTTTCCAACACCATTCATTGACCAGATCATTGATGAATGTGCTGGTTGCGAAGCCTTTTCTTTCATGGACGGTTTTTTCGGGATATAATCAAATCCAAATCAAACCCGAAGACCAACACAAAATGACATTCATTTTTCCTTGGGGTACATTCGCATATCGTAAGATGCCTTTTGGTCTTAAAAATGCTGGAGCCACATTCCAGCGGGCCATGTCTTTTTCTTTTCATGATCTCAAACATATAGTCGAGGCCTATCTAGATGGTTTAGCATCACGATCTCGCAAGAGAATAGATCATCCCACACACCTTAGACTTATCTTCGAACGTTTTCGCTACTTTCAGATTCACTTGAATCCAAACAAGTGCAGCTTCTGCATAACGTCAGGATGTTTGTTAGGTTTCATCGTATCAAAAATAGGGATCATGGTCGATCCTCTCAAGGTGGAGGCAATATCCAGTTGCCCACCCCATGAACAATCCTTCAACTTCAGAGTCTACAAGGCAAGGCGAATTTTTTACAACGCTTCATAGCCAACTATGCCGAAATCACCAAGGGCTTTATGCGCTTACTGAAGAAAGACATTCCTTTTTATTGGGACGATGCCTCTCAACGCTCTTTCAACGCATTAAAACACGGCCTCACAACTTCCCCTCTGCTACGACCACCTAACTATAACAAAGATTTCTTATTATATCTGGCTGCCGTAGAGTCAACCATTGGCATGGTTTTAGTTCAGGAAGATGACTTGTTCTCAGAATACATGATCTATTACCTGAGTCGAGGCCTCGTAGGACCGGAACTCAATTATTCTCATATCGAAAAACTTGCATTAGCATCAGTTCATGCTGTTCAACAATTCCGTCATTACGTTCGGTTTCGCAAGACCATCGTCATTGCTGTCGTGAACCCATTTCAGTACATGTTGACACGACGAGTAATAGGTGGAAAAATCAGTAGATGGAGGGTCATCCTCCAGGAGTTTGACTTAGACTTCGTTTCAACAAAGTCCAAAAATTCACTGGTCTTCGCAGAGCTTATTTCAGAACTTCCGGTTGAGTTAGGTGACGTTGCCCCTGAAGAATCGCCTATCCAGGGAGATATGTTTTTGATCACATCTTCGGATCCATGGTATGGAGATATACTTATCTATCTCTAGACTTTGAAGTGCCCCACTTCTGCTTCTCGTGATGAGCGTCGACGTGTATGCCATTAGGCTAAGAATTATCTCATACTCGATGATACGTTGTATCGGAGAGGTGTAGACTGCATCCTACGCCGATGTCTCACTCATGAGGAGGCAATTATCGTGCTTAACAATTGCCATACTGGAGCTTGTGGTGGTCATTTGTCTGGGTTGGCAACAACCCAAAAGATTTTACGAGCAGGTTACTCTTGGCTGACACTTATCAAAGATTGTATAGAATCGGTCAAGAAGTGCCATCCGTGCCAAATCTTCTCTCGGAAGATGAGGGCACATCTCGCTCCCATGTTTCCTGTCATCACAGTTGGTCCGTTCACCAAGTGGGGGATTGATTACACTACTTGTAACCCCCCTTCAGCAAGGGAGCACCGCTATATCATCATAGCTATAGACTACTTCACTAAGTGGGTCAAAGCTATGCCAATGTTTAAAGGTGATGGAGAGACTGCAACTCTCTTTTTATTCAACCAGATCATAGCAAGGTTCAACGTCCTGAGAGAGATTGTTACTGACCATGGCAGTCACTTTCAGAACCAAATGATGACCGAATTAACATCAAAGCTTGGGTTACGGAAAGATCATTCATCACCCTACTACCCCCAAGCCAATGGGCAGGTGGAAGCTATAAAAAAAACTCTTAAGACTATTCTACAACGAACTATCAACTCAGCTAAGTCAAATTGGCATTTGATGTTATACTTAGCATTATGGGCTTACCAAACATCTGTTAAGACTGCAACCGGTTTCTCACCTTTTCAACTCATTTACGGGCTGGAGGCAGTCTTTCCCATCGAATGTCAGATCCCATCTCTAAAATTGGCAGTACAATTATTGCCAGACACTTCTTCACTTGAAGAACGGTTAGTATACCTTGAGCAACGTCGTGATGCGGCCCTGGCCAACGAGGCTCACAAACATAAGGTCAAGTGTCAGTATGATAGGTCTATTCATCCTCAGATTTTCTCTGAAGGAGACCTTGTCTTGGTCTATGACCAGGATAAGGACCCCCTGGGGGCAGGAAAATTCAAACCCATGTGGTTCGAACCTTTCATCATAAAAGAGGTATTTAAAAAGGGTGCTTATCATCTGGTTGATTTTGAAGGGAATGCTTTGGCGGAGCCTAGAAATGAGCTCTACCTCAAGAAGTATTACTCATAGGTAGGTCACTGTGGGTAACTTTTTGTAACATATGTATAGTCTTTGTACTATTACTTTTTAGTTTCTTTTAAATGTTATGGATGTGTCATTGATGTTATTTTTCGTCAATATGGCAGATGTCAAGTGATTTCGAGGTGTTCGTTGGGTATGTAGACGGTGCTAGTCGGCACACTCGGAGGCTTGCCTCCGCAACTTGGGTAATCTTTACACCTCAGGGCCAGTTGTTATCTTCCAGAGGTATATGCTTAGGTGACACCACAAATAATGTCGTCGAGTATAGTGCAGTTATTGAGTTGCTTTGTGACGCCTTGTCATTGGGTATCTCTCATCTCCGGGTCTATCTTGACGCTCAACTGGTTGTGTCTTAGTTAAACAGAGTATACCAGGTTCATGATCCAACCTTACACCGACGATTCCTTAGGGTACGTCTCTTAGAACGAAACTTTGATTATATTACATATTTTCATGTTCCTAGGAGATTAAACCAAATTACAGATACTCTAGGTAATCAAATTTTAGATTGGCATATTGCACACATATGAAAGAACATTGACATAAGCATGTAAATACATTTTTGCACATGTGATCCATAAAACACAAAAGATCAAAAAACCATATATAATATCATAAAGTAACCAGAGTACATAGATGGACGTAAGCGCCTCAAAAATAGGACCAATAACGAGTCACAGGGCTTATGCCCTCAAAAAATATATACAAGTAGTGCTCGTGGCACGTAAAAAGTCTGAATAGGTTCAGGGCCTATGGGCCCTGTTATACTGGTCCACAACATGGGCTAAACGCCAAAACAATTGGACCCACGTCCGAGGTGCCCCCACTACATGAGGCTGCATGGATGGCGACAGGTCCTCAATCTCCGCCATTGGGACTATGCGAGTGAGTGCAGTAAATTTCCACTCAACTCGTCTAAGTACCCTCTCAGCCTCCCCGGCTTGGAGGTCTCTTGCTATTGCTGGTCCCCCGACAACGACAACTGCGGCTCCTAGCTGAGGACGACACCTATTCCGTGCATAATCGACAGGTTGCACTGGTCCCACATCTGCATGCAAAAAACGTATATCTGTCAAATACTCTGGAATATAAAAAAATGATATATATAACAAAAACGACAAAAAAATTACATATACAACCAAAAAACTACAAAGGTGGAGACTTACCCATCTCCCCTCGCTCCTCACCAGGAGGCACGGGTATCTCAGGATCTCTCGAAAAGTCTATCCCTGCATATCAGTAATCCTCGATCACAGGGATTTGCTGGGACAACCATGAAAAAAAGTCATCATCGAAGGACTCATTGGTCCTTCCACCACCCTGTCGCGGCAGTAATACTTCCCATCTACATATAGCAGGAAAAGAGGCTTGATGTCCTCGTACTACTTCCCGAGGACTAAAGCTTGGAACTCTCTCGAAAAATAATGAACACAAAATAGTCCCGAACCCGAAGTTCCTCTGTGTCCGCTGACGACAATCTGTCAATTACCTCTTCATACACTCCAGTAGTGTGGTACTCCAGTCAAAAATTTGTGCATTCAAGCACTGGATAGCACATTTCATCTTTGTGCGGGACAACTGATGCAAGGCTGCTGAACCGGTAATCCACCCAATGAGAAATAATATCGCTTGCAACGATAGGTTAGTGATCTTACTTATGGGCACCTGGGAGCTCAAACGGTTTGTCCCAGCCTCACAGTGCAGGGCTATCAGTTCCACTATGTTATGCGGCCCCGATGGAAACATCCTGAAATTGACTAATTCCCCTCTCCTTGAGAGGCCAGTCAAATAGTATATATCCTCGGTGGTGGGCACCAATGATTTCCCCTCTAGCATGAAGGCCTCTGCATCAGGGTGCCAATAGTCAACCAAGGGATTCAGTAGCCTCGGTTTCCCTCGCATAAATGGACATAGGAAGAACTTTATCAAACCACATTGCATCAACACGACCATGACATTTGGATCTCCCACAACCAACTCACCAACTTCTTCATGCTCCCTTTCCCTCCAGTGGACATACATCCTGCCAACACAACAAAGTTCAGGAGGGTGAGTGAGTGTTGTTTGGTTCTTTTTGTCTATAAAGGGGGGTCCACGCATGCTGTCTAGGTGACAGTTGCATGTACACGCGGGCAGGTTTCACTCTACCCAAGTGTACATGCGACCTGTCCAGAGACAACCCGCGTGGACCTAGGGCCGACCTTTTAAAGGTCGACGCCCACCCAAAACATGAAATAAAAAAACAAAATAAAGAATTGAAGAGATAGATAGGGGAGTTTGTACTTACTTGGTCCAGACGGAAGTTCGTTTCGTCCACTGTAGCTCCCAGAATCACCGTTTTTATCAAAGGGGGTCTTTTGGCTCCAGAGTCAATTTCCAAATCAACAATGGTGATAATGAGCTGCCAACTTCTATTTATAGACTTTTTGGCCTCTTTTTGTCACTTTTTTGGCCTCCCTTATCATTTTCTTTATACCAAAAAACATTTAGAGTGATTCAGGAGTTATATGGGAGGGATTTGATCGGGTATTGGAACATGTTTTTTGAGTTTTGAGGAAATTTTGACGGTCCATGAATATTTTTCCAAGAATCAACTTGAGCATATAGGTTAGGTTACTACCCTGACTTTTGTGTCTCGTTGTCTTTTTCCTCTGCCATAGGATCGATCCCATCAAGTTGTGACACAGAACCATCATATCTTCTTTAGAAGTGTTGCAACTTGGCGGTAGAGCTTACCAGAACATGGATGCCCTAGGTAGGTCCTGGTTGCATTATGGTGTCCATGCCGTCTCCAAAACATTGTAGGCTTGGGAGTCCTTATAGTCTTTCCTGAATATGAGTTTGAGCCTCATTTGCATGATTCTTCTTCGCTCTTGATCTCACCCTCAAGACTCCAAAAAAATAATGGGTCTTCTTTTAAGCCCTTTTCAGACCCTCTAAACATGAAAAGATTGTCGAGCGATCTTATGGCCTTTCACACTCGTTAAACTGAAATTTGAAGTCATGTCTGTCCGGTGGTAGTTTACCCCTTTTTAGGTCCGGACGGTCAACTGTACGAACAAAGGTATACTATATGGAACTTCCGTTCTTTAGAAGAGTACTCTGAGGTATAATTTTATCCCTTTTTCGGGCCTGAGGGACTAAACTTACGAAAAAGGAACCCCCACGGAGTCCATAGTTAAGCTCTTTTCAGACTCCCTAAAATTGAAAAGATCGCCGAGTGACCTTATTATTTCACACTCGTTAAATTGGTCCAGAAGAATATTCCCGACGGAGTCCATAGTTAAGCTTTTTTCAGACTCCTTAAAAATGAAAAAATGGCCAAGTGATCTTGTCTTTATCACACTCGTTAAAATGGTTTTGAATAGACGTCTTGTCGGTGCTAGTTTACCCCTTTTTTGAACTGACTAGACTGCCTTTGAAAAAGGTACCCCAATGGAGTCTCCTTTTATGTTTTTTTAGACTCTCTAAACATGAAAAAACACCGATCTTACCTTCTCTGGACTCGTTAAACTTACATCTAAGGACGTTACCATTGTGTGTTTTGTTAACTGCTTTTGCATACCTTCTATATCAGCCTAGTAATAGTTTGCTTCTGCGTTTTAACACCCTTGGCCCCTGGAGGATTTTTCCTGAGTATCATTATTTTGAACATCAGTCTTGCCCTTGTGCCTCGAATTTGTATGTTTGCAATACTTGTTCCTCCTTTGTAACGTAATATTCCTTTATTCTTTTTCCAAAACTATTGAAAAGGACAAAAAAAAATCAAATATACCCCAAAAAGAGGAAGGGAAAAGTATTTTCTTTATTGGCAACATAATG
>SNQJ01S0242102.1:0-13424 GCA_010110895.2 Picea sitchensis
CATAACATTCGACGCCAACACTTTCTCATGTTATGGTGGGTCTTACTTTGCGACTGTTGCAGTTATTTTTGTCATTTGCCGAAGACCTCTGAACATGGAAGGGCCATCAATGCCCACATCATCATCGCTGCTTATTACAGCGACCACTGCCTATTGTTCAGAGTATGTTCATTTGCAGAATTGTCTTTTGCCTTTATCATTTCCGCCCCCGAGGGCACTGCAGTTGTCTACACCAAAATTTCCGTCATTTTTTTTCAGAGTTACATTACATGAGCATGGGGCATGCCCGCCTCGTTTGTACACAATTGTATATTTTTTCTCTCCTCACGTCTCTCAGAAGATCAAGATACTAGTTCCTTTTCTTTCCAACGGATCGCTCTGAAGGGTCCCATACTTTCTTTCCTTTACAACCACACAGTAGAAGAAACATTGATGGATTTCGGCTATACGTTTTCTCCTAACCTCATCCATCAGGGGGCATCTGTTATCACTGAAATTTCATCTGCACATGGCGACAAGAACTCAACATCAGCAAAACAGCAATGAAGTCACTCATGGCACTGAATCAATTTCACAGCACTCAAGAAGGGTAAAAAACTATACAAAGTAACCAAAAATTGAAAGGCGCTTTACATCAGCTTGATGCGCGTGCACATGCGCGGGACAAAAACGTGTCATGCGCGCATGCACGCCCGACGCGCGACTGTCCACAAAAAAAGCCGCGCATCTTCTAATACGGTGCATTAATGACTTAGGTCGACCTCTCGACCGCCTACAGACCGGCCCCCGAGGTGATTTGACCCTCAATCAGAGTCGGCTCTGCACAAACGGCGGATTAAATGACCTAAACGAACCCTAATGCGCCCCTATTCACACCTGGAGATGGTTGCAAGACCGCCCTTGAAACTGCTATAAAAGGTTGTGAGGGCTCACTTTTTCAACAGGGAATTCGAAGCATCGTTACGTTGTCTAGATGATTCAGAGCTCAGTCTTTGACAAACAATTCACCAGCAGTGTAACCCAGAGTTCTTTCATCATTCAGTTCAATTCTATTCTGTTGTAAGGAAAGCATAGTGTTGAGGGCCCCGAAGAACCTTCCGCTGGAGGGAGGAGGAACCCCTGGTCCCTCTCTTCTGCGTGTGCTCTGGTTTCAATAAAGCACCTGCCTGAAACCTTTGAAGACACCTGTGTCTGATGTTTAATGTTCCTTGTCTATTTTTGTAATGTTATTTGCTTTCAATTCATAGTTAGATTATAGTTTATTTCTGTTTCGGTTAACCATTCTGTCCACGACATCCTGTTCTACCTTGCCAAGCCCAACAAGGCATGCCAACGCTCCCATTTTTGCTCACCCGGCGATGATTCGAGCGAGAACAAAAACTTTCAGTCTAACAACCATCTTCAATTCCATCATCAATTTCCCCTTTTGTTAGCTGAAAGGTGATACTACAAATGGTTTCTCAAACCATATTCACTTGATTTTTGAACTCCCCCCCTTAAGGTGAAGAAGATTTTCACCGTCGCCTATAAGATGCGTCTTTACTTGAGTTTGAATTCTTCGGTAAGACTAAAATAATCGTTTGGTTGTTGATGAACATTTCTAAGGATCAATCCACTCATACTGAACCTTCAATCTTGCAGGTTTGTTTCTCTTGGAACATTTTTTTGATGGATGATTCTTCTTGACACAATGTTAACAATGATGGAGATCAAAACATTGATTCTCCATGTGACCAACTTAGTTTCAATGTTGGCATTTGACACTCTGATGCTCAACTTGAACAAGTGAAGTTAAAACTTCTTCAAGGAATCTGCCTCTTTGGAACTAG
Source organism: Picea sitchensis (assembly GCA_010110895.2). Classification (NCBI taxonomy): domain Eukaryota; kingdom Viridiplantae; phylum Streptophyta; class Pinopsida; order Pinales; family Pinaceae; genus Picea; species Picea sitchensis. The sequence goes on from SNQJ01S0242102.1 coordinate 1,830, forward strand.
ATTGGTCTGGAATAATCTGGAGTATGAAAGGTAACTTCCTTTTCATATCCAAGCTCTGTTCTATGCTTGTTTTTGTTATTTATTTCCAAGGTCTGATGATTGGCTTGGAAATAGAAAGTTGAACTTGGTCATGTTGTACTTGGAAAAATTCATCCTCATCTGCACTTATATCTAAAGTTTACATGCTAATTTTCTCCTTCATTGATTTTAGATCATTGTATTCATCATCATCCATTTGGGGATGTTTCCCTGAGGCTCCTCAAATCCCTGAAATGTTAAAATAGTGGGTACAACTTTTTTGGGAGGGGGACAGGTTCCCATGAAACATAGCTTTGAATGAGACACACTAATCTGTGATGACAAATTTCCTAAAAATGTCATTCTTTAATATGAAGAAACATCGCTTAAATTCTCCACAATATTTTTTTTAGAAAAAAAATAATAATCCATATTATGAATCTCATATAAAAAATAGATAGAATAACAAAATTCATTAAAAAAACATAAAATAAATGCTTATCTTACAACATGTCATAAATGCAATCTTTAATCAAAAGGAATAACCAACAATTTCTATGTCAAATGAAATAACTTCTTTTCAAATTCTTTTATTAACTAAAATTATATTGTTAACCAATTGAAAATAAATGCTCAATCTTACTTAAGAATGTCCAAGCTTAAGTACTAATGATCAATCTAAAAATTACTATAATAAAAAAACAACAAATTGTGAATTTAATATCATATCCAATGTTTTATTTTTAAAGATTTCAAAACAATGTTTCTTTTCGTTGTAGTTTTATGAAAACATTATCATTAATATTTTAAAAATAATAATTAAAAGTAATTAACATGATGTTTTCTTTCTAAAGATTTCAAAACAATGTTTCTTTTCGTTGTAATTTTATGAAAACATTATCATTAATATTTTAAAAATAATAATTAAAAGTAATTATCATGCATTGGATTTTGAGTAGGAAACCCCATGAGGATAAGTGAACAAAATTATCACAAATCCCATGAGGGTCTAACAAGTGAACTAAATTATAGAAACATAAAATGCAATAAATAGATAATCATATTAAAAGTTTCCAAATCGTAAAGGAAGAAAATGGTTGTGGTGTATTAATATAAATTAATTAATGGTTATGGTGTAGGAGTGGATTGGTGATAATCTACACTAATTAATAAGTTTTATTTAAAAGATATATAAATTGTAAATTGTAATGGGTTGATTTTTAATTATCAAAATGAATCTTAAAGTTTTTTGTTTTTTTGGTTTGAAAGTGATAAACTTTATCATAATTTAATTATTAATCAGTATTGAGTATAGTTATTATTGACTATTATCCCTAATGTAGGTTTACTAATCAACGCTATTTAAGGAAAATTAGATCATTTGAAATAACTTATTAATGAGTTAGTGAATGGTTTATAAGAGGGTAGAATTTCACTCATAGTGGATACCTTCAAGTCTTAAATGTGTTTCCTTAAGATAAAATTTTAACTAATAAAAAATATATATAAATCTTATTTTACAATAAATATTAAAATTTATTTTAAAATAATTGTGAGCAATAGAAAGGTGGTGATCTAGATTATTTTCGGCATGAAATGAGAGCAGAGATATAATAAAGAAATGTGCAGAGATATCTTGGATATCCAATAATATAACCAAAATGTATTCGAGATGCAATCATAAACACATAGATAGAGTAATACACAATTTTCTATTAATGAACGAAAATGTACAAAGACTGTAAAAATACAGAGTGAAAGACTCGTTAGAATGGTGACAGCTTCTCTAAGAAGAGATGTGTCTACTACTCACATTCGCAAGAAGATGATTTTACAATGAGGCTCCAAAGGCATTTTTATCATAAAGAAAATCCAAAACCCTAACCCCGGAAGATGAAAAGCCAACATTTTTGTGGACCCCGTTTTGGGTAGTTTGGTGTATCAACTTCCCAGGGGCATAACTTTGGTATACGATCTTTGTTTGGGGTGAAAAATAGCTCGTTGGAAATGTATCGATGAGGAGATTAATTATAGGGGCTCAATCAGAGCCTCTGACTATCATTGAGAATCTTAATCCCAAAAAACCTTCATTTAGGCCCTCAAAATGGCCCCGCCATCGATATCCACCTGGATCAATCCTCCATCCTTAGGAAGCAATGGTCTCCATTGCATTGAGTTCCCAGGGGAGAGGGGAAAGCGATTGAATATTGGTCCGCTTCTTGCCTTGCTGGAGACATTGCATTGTGGAAGGTTGTTATGAACCTGCTGCTGGCGGGGTTGAATCTGTTCAACCAGTCGGGCTACATGAGATGTCTGGGTGGAGAAGGATTTTTTTCACTTTGTTGCATTCTTTTCGACCTACTTCTATTGGATAGAAGGTGCTTGGGTCGAGGTTGTAGTGATTGCAGTATCCTTTTGTTCACCTTTTGAATAAATTGTGAAGAAGCTAAATTTTGTAGTATGAGATACTACCTTGTAGCATTTTTTAGGTGGGACAATAGTTGGAACTACCTCTGGTATCTTGTAGAGATGATCCCCCAGAGTAACAATGACACTATAGGGTCAAGACTCATAGATAACATGGTGCTTCCACATATATGGATAGCCCAAGAGAACATCACAGACATCCAGTGGGGAAACATCACATAATAACTCATCCTTGAAGGGTTGGATTCCGTATGACAATCAACACTACTGGCTGGCATGAATATATCGTCCCTGGCGAAGCCACCCAATGTTGTAAGGTTGCGTATGTGGTGTTGTCAACAATCCCAACTATTTGATGACCTCTACATAGATGAGGTTCTTCTGGCTTCTGCTATAAACAATAAAATGCAGCGGGGTCCCCTTCACCTACATATGTGAATGAAAAATGCGCTCCCCCTCTTCGATATCTATGGGTTCTTCTGGTTGAATTGTTGTGGTCGCGACAATAGCAGTGGGGTCTGCTTCGATGATCTATCTTCTATCAATATTTTTTAAATCAGATTCTAAATCAGGGTTCAACTCCTTGTCTTTTATCTCGGACACCAATGACTGTTTTGAGCGACACTCATCGGTGTTGTTCCAAGGGATTTTGTGGAAATTGCACCATTTTTTGGTGTCCTTCTTCGTCTTTCCATGACCCTTCTTTTCCTATGGCTTGGAATGGTTTTTGGGAGACTATTTGTTAGGGTCGTCTTTATCATACTTTGGTTGTTACATATTTGCATACCCGAACTCCTTTTTGTTCTGGTGCTTAAATTTCTGCTCGATTTTAACAACATCTCGATAAGCAGCACCAAGTGATGATATGTCCAGAAAATACATTTCAGTTTGGATGTATCTATGTAGAGCCCCACAGTATTTCAGAACCAAATTTCGTTCAAAGTCATTGATACCTAGCTTGGTGCGCAAGGTATTGGTGAACTACGCAACTGCTTGGCCCCTCTCTTGCTGCAGTGTGGTCCATCTCATGTATTGGTCCTCATAGTTTTTGTTATCACATAAAATTGTCATCGGTCATATGTAGTTGTTGTTAAGACCTAGGTCTACACCTCTTCCCTATCTCTCTTTTCTGGATACCTTCCTATAAGTTTTTCCTCTTCTGGTTGATAAAGTCAGGTCAGTCAAGTATGTTGTAAGCGAAGGGAAAAACTATGAGCAAAATGTAGCATTCAGAGCAGTCCATTTCAGGCTTGAAATACAAGAAAACAAGCAGTTTCAATTTTCATCAATGGAGATCCCATGTGCAGTTCAAATTAACGACTCTTATGCATTCAGAGATTCAAAGTCACACAAGGATTAACGATTAGATCAAAGCCCTGAAGTGTCGAAGTCCTGAAGTGTCAAAGTAACGAGAGGCTCCCACATCAACTGGGAGGAATTTACTTTGAGAGATTTCCATCCAAACATCCTGAAGTCCCGAAGTGTCGAAGTCTCAAAGTTCTGAAGTAACGAGAGGATGCCACGTCAACCGGGAGAAATTTACTTCGAGAGATTTCCATACAAACATCCCAAAGTCCCGAAGAGTTGAAGTCCCAAAGTGATGTCACGCTGACACGTCACTTTAGGCCCTGCCACTCCATGGGTGTTTTCCAAATCAACACATGGCACTTATCTGCCGATGATGTATAACATTCATTGTAGGCTACCACGTCACTTTGGTCCCGTACCACTCCAGGAATTTTTCATGTTTCACAATCCAAAATTCCTGAAGCCTGAAGTCTCGAACTGCCAAAGACACATGGCGCTCATCCATCAGTAGTTGTGACAACACAATGACATCATGCCACCATGTCAAATTCATGAGATCATCCTCCGGGAGATATCCTTGCTCAACATTCAAAGCTCCCGAGCACCAACATTGGCTCCATCTCTAAACATGGTTAAAAGGATTCTAAAGTTGGAAGATGGATAAATTTTGGTGGGGGTGATAAAATAGAAGGGTTAACCAGATCGCAGATTCCAACAGATCGATGACCGTACTTCATTGTGGGGATGAAACATGCTCAAATGTTAAAATTCTAGAGTGGTCCCACAATCGAAACCATGGTATAGCAGAAGAGGTACATGTCAGTTGGTAGTGGATTGTGGGGGTCGAAGTGGTGTGGATCCAAACTACCCTTTCCAACTTTTGCAATTACGTGCTAATATAGGGTCCAATCTAAGAGTAGTGTGTGGCAACAAACTAGGCGTTAAGCCTCATCCTGATCCTAAGGAGAAATCAGTCAATGAAAGAAGGACTAGTGGTTGAATCATTGACTAACTCCTTAAATGGAAGCATGGAGGTTCTGGCCGAGGAGACATAAAATTGTCATCCCAAAGTACCACAGAGGGTAGTTTCTCTTGCACACCCATACTAACCAGAGTTTCCTTCTGACAGAAGGAACAAGACATAAAAGATAAGACACAAGACACTGGATAAGAGGCACCCAAGAAACAAGACATGCCTATTGTTTTTATTATAAATACATGAGATGTATGATTTTATAAGAAGCGGGGGGGGGGTTGGCCCAAGAGTGAAAGGAGGTTTTTAGAAATTTTTATGACTGTATATTTCAGTTTGTAAGTCGGAGGGGCATGTAGTTGTAAATTGTATTGTTATTGAAGATTCATATGAGTTGTTTCATAAGATTTGTCTTCTATGTTCTCTATTCTATTCTTCTTCTTGTTTGAACATATTGTTGATTTTAAGGATTAAAAATTTCCTTTGATTTATATATTCTTGATGCGGTAGAGGATCTACTATAAGCTAGCCTATTTATCATTGTTTACTATTTAGACACATCTAAATTCTCTTAGCAGAGAGGATCTATGTTTAGTGAATATTTGTATTTATGTTATTCTCTTATTATTCTCTTCATCATTATACAAATATTTTGTCTGATAGGGAGCTTAAATGTCTTCAATGAGAAGATTGTTTATGACTCCATAGCCCAATGGTCCATCACTGATCTACAGTGATATCTATTGTCTTTTCCTTTCTTTAAAGTCTTGTTGATCCACCCACTCAAAACATTCTAATCCATTTACATTTTGATGGGTAGTGAGATTATCCTCTAGTAGTCTGAGGGTGATACTCAGTGCTAACATTAATGGCGTCATTGTCGGGGACATAAGTGAAGATATCTTCCCTGGGATAATGACAATGAAGGGATCTAGTTTTAGATGCCGAATTGAAAATGGACACATTGTTATGACTGCTCATATTTCACCATGGTGACTCCATTGTTAAGAAATCTATTGGTGACTCCACTGGTTTGAAATGGACAAGATTTTAGCTCAGTGGTATGCTTTTTGTGATTTTTCAAAGATAGTTGGTTTCCCTAATCCAAATCCTAGTAGGGATGAATGGGAAATTAGCCTTCCTAAATTTCAAGGAGAAGAGTGGGAGGTACCATCTGAACATTTAATGGATTTTCATGATTTTATTCATCAACTTCATATTGTGCATGAATATGTCTAGATTAAGATTTTTAGGTATTCATTAGAAGGGATTGCTCATGATTGTTGTCGCTCTCTTCCAATTGCAAGCATCAGCTCTTTGACAGGTTTTCATCCATCTTTCAATTCATTTTGTAAAGAGTATTTCTCAATTGAACATATTTATGAAAACTGTTGTGATGAGTTTTCTTTGCTTCATGAAGATTCTACTAGTCACGTAAACTAGATTTGTGATGAAGCATTTATTGTAGAAGAAATCATTTTCCATGAAGATCAAGAGTCATTGAATGCTATTAGTTATGATAGGAATAAAACAAAAACATATGTTGTTTGTAGTGAATAAAGATCATTTTTTGAGCATTTTGGTTTGTAGTGATTTTGTTTTCAGTTTGTGAATATTCTCGGTTTTTCAATAGGAAGCGGGGATGCTTTCATGCATGCACATTTTGTGGAAATATCCCTAGCATGAGACACTGAAACTGCTTGTTCTTGGGAGCTCACAGAGAGCATGCCATCCCCTATGGAGTGAATGTTATAACATAAAGTTGTCATGGGTCATATGTAGTTTTTGTTAAGACTTAGGTCTACACCTATGCTCTATCTCTCTCTTTTTTTCATACCTTACTATAAGTGTTTTCTCTTCTAGTTGATAAATTTAGGTTGGTCAAGTATGTTGTATGCACAGGGAAAAACTATGAGAAAAATGCATCATTCAAAGCAGTCCATTTCAGGCTTGAAATATAAGAAAACGGGAGGTTTCAATTTTCAATGGGGGAGATCTCATGTGTAGTTCAGATTAATGGCTATCATGCATTCATAGCATCAAAGTCATGCAAGGATTAATGATTAAACCAAATACCCAAATTTTTGAAGTCCCGAAGTTCCGAAGTAATGAGAGGGTGCCACATAAACTGGGAGAAAGTTACTTTGGGATATTTCCATCCAAACATCCCGAAGTGTCGAAGTGTTGAATTCCCGAAGTAACAAGAGGCTGCCATGTCAACTGGGAGAAAGTTACTTCGGGATATTTCCATCCAAACATCCTGAAGTCCCGAAGTGACATCAGGTTGACATGTCACTTCAGGCCCTACCACTCCACGGATGTTTTTCAACTCAACACATGGCACTTATCCGTCGAGGATGCATAGCATTCATTGCAGAATACCATGTCACTTTGGGTGTTTTTCATGCTTCACAATCCAAAGCTCTTGATTCCTGAAGTTCTGAAGTGCCAAAGACACATGGTGCTCATCTGTCTGTAGCTGTGAAAACACAATGACATCAGGCCACCGTGTTAGATTCGGGAGATCATCCTCCGAAAGATATCCTTGCTCAACATTCAAATCTCCCGAGTGCCAACATTGGATCCATATCTAAACATGGTTAAAAGGATTCTGGAGTTGACAGATGGATAAATTTTAGTGGGGGGTGCTAAAATAGTAGGGTTACCTAGGTCGTATATTGCAACAGATCAATGACCACACTTCATTACGGGGACAAAACATGATCGAATGTTAAAATTCTAGAATGGTCCTGCAATCAAAACCATGAGATAGTGGAAGAGGTACATGGAAGTTTGTAGTGGATTGTGGGGGTCGAAGTGGTGTGGACCCAAACCTCCCTTGCCAACTTCCACAATCACGTGCTAATATAGGGTCCAATCTGAGAGCAGTGCGTGGAAAAAAACTAGGCATTAAGCCTCATCCTTATCCTGAGGAGAAATCAATCAATGAAAGAAGGATTGGTGGTTGAATCATCGACTATCTCCTTAAATGGAAGCATGGAGGGTCTAGCCAAGGAGAGAGAAAATTTTCAGCCCGAAGTACAACAGAGGGAAGTTTCTCCTACACGCCCATACTAACCATAGTTTCCTTTTGATAGAAGGAACATGACAGACAAGAGAAGACACACGACACTAGAGAAGAGGTTCCCAAGCAGCAAGACATGTCTACTGCTTTGATTATAAATACATGACTATATGATTTTATAATAAGGGGGGGCTTTGGCCCAAGACCGGTAGGAGGTTTTGCGAAATGTTTATGATTGTATATTTTAGTTTGTAAGTGAGAGGGGCATGTAGCTATAAATTTTATTGTTATCGAAGACTCATATGAGTGGTTTCATCAGATTTGTCTTCTATGTTATTTGTTCTATTCTTCTTCTTGTTTGAACGTATTGCTGATTTTAAGGATTAAAATTTTCCTTTGATTGATAGATTCTTGATGTGGTAGAGGATCTACTGTAAGCTATCCTATTTATCATTGTTTACTTTTTAGACACATATAAATTTTCTTATAAGAGAGGATATTTGTTTAGTGAATATTCATCTTTATGTTATTATCTTATTCCTCTCTTCATCATTATAGAAATATTTTGTCTGATGGGGATCTTAAATGCCTTCAATGAGCAAATTGTTTATGACTCCATAGCCTAATGGTCCATCACTGATATGCAGTGATATATGTTGTCTTTTCCTTTCTTTAAAGTCTTGTTGATCCACCTACTCAAACCATTCTAATACATTTACATTTTGATGGGTATTGGGCTTATCCTCTAGCAGTCTAAGGGTGATTCTCAGTACTAACAGTTTCCAACAGGATAATATTCTTCCTTTACCACATCCACAAAAAAATCCAAAGTGGGCTTAGCCCCATATATTCTAGAATCCTTTGTGGAAATTTGATCTCGGTAAGTTTCCCACCAATGTTTGACATGGAAGAGAACCTTAAGGAGTGTGAAGGTGATATTTTCCCTGTCGGAGAAATTATGAATAGAGAAATAACCTTCTAGCATATTTAACCATTTTTCTAAGGCATATGCATCTATATGTCCTTCAAATATGGGAATATAAAAATTAATTTGTACCTTGAAAGGTCAGGTGCCTCCAAAGTGGCCTCTTGATGAAGATGCACCTCTTGTTATCGGCATGCGTTGAAGGACATGGGAGAAATTCTCCATCATTTCGTCCCTCTGTCACGTGAGAGCTTGCTCAAGCAATAGATTAATAGAATCATATCCTCTGTCATTTTTATTTTCTTCTGCCATGGAGGGATTCTTGGGCGTGCGAGATAGATTTTATTCAAGCGAGACAAGATCGATACCCAACTTACTATACTTGGACCTCATCGGGGACATGCACTGAAAAATGATCAAGAGCAGCCTGCTCTGATACCACTGATCCAGATTATTTTCGGCACAAAATGAGAGAGGAGATATAATAAATAAATGTATAGAGATATCTTGGATATCTAATAATATAAAATAAATGTATCCGAGATGAAACCATAAACATATATATACAGTAATACACAATTTTCTATTAATGAGCGAAAATGTACAAAGAATGTAAAAATACAGAGTGAAAGACTCGCTAGAATGGTGGCAACTTATCTATGAGAATATATGTGTCCACTAATCGCATTCACAAGAAGATTATTTACATTGAGGCTCCAAATGCCTTTTTATCATAAATAAAATCCAAAACCCTAACCCCGGAAGATGAAAAACCAACAGTTTTCTGGACCCCGTTTTGGGTAGCTTGGTGTATCAACCTCCTGTGGCATAACTTTGACATACGATATTAATTTGGGGCGCACGATAGCTCATTGGAAAGGTATTATCGAGTCAATTCATTTTTGGGGCTCAATCATATCCTTCGAGTATCATTGAGAATCTCTATCACGAAAAACCTTCATTTAGGCCCTCAAAATGGCCCCAGAAGTTAAAAACTGCTAAAAATAGTAAATTGCCAAAATTGTCAGAAAATTGTTTTGAGCCAGCTTGAAGAGGTGGGTGGCCATCGATATCCACCTATATGAGGTGGATATGAATATTGTGGACAACTAAAAATCCATTATGAGGAGACCATTTTTTTTATTCTTGAACTGAAGCTCTCTAGGTAGGCTTTTTGATGCTCAAGTGAACCTCCCGTGTTGATAATCATCCTTATGTTTGATAGATGGTTTGGATAGTTGGTTGTCATTGATGTCTACCCATGGAGAGTGATATTGGAAATTGATGTGAACCCTTAGATATTGATGTCAACCCTTGGAGAGATCATGATATCAATGGACAACTAGCTTAGCCAGTTGGTTTGGACAGTTAGATTGATGTCAACTGATGTGATGGGTATATTTGGAGAAGTATCCAAATTCGTCCCCTTATGGTTTATCTCTAAGAATCATCCTCACGGGAATATTCTTTGAATAAGTCTATAAGAAACCCCTAAGTGTGGTTATGGGACCTGTAATTGATTGAGGAATAATGACATGAAGGACAATGTGCATGTAGGAAATACCCTCATATATGGATAGTACTCGTCATTCCATTTTTGGTGATATGTGGAAATCCACGTCATTCCTCACGGTTAGGGAGATATGGCCTTGTGAAATTGGAAGCCCCAAGGAAGGTTTGAGAATCCCTAGTTGGTTACACGTCAACTAGTCAAAGGGGTAAAGTCGTTGTAACAAGAAAACCCTAGAAGCCCTAAATTAAGGAAAGGATTTAGCTAGCACAAGTATAAATACACCTCAAGGAGAAATTCACTTGTAAACTCACACACTTATTCATTTCTTATATATATATTATGATATATTGATCTTTTGTTGAGGCTATAGTGTCATTTTCTAAAGTATCAAAGGACGATCAATGACGAAAATCTCAGAGTTTCAGAAAAACCATAGTTTTTGAGGTGTGAGAGGGATGTAGTGGAGGAGGAAGTGTACATACATGGAATGAAATGGAGGAAATAATGTACATACACAGGTTATAGAAGGAGAGGTCATGTACATGTGAAAATTTCATGAAAAATTGAGTAGATATTGGTACCAGGTCCCTAAAGTCTGAAGCAAGTTCACAGGTCAAAATTCCATGGGTTCAGATCATCTACATAAGCTCCGGTATGGTTACATGATGATTATATTTTTTTATGATATGGTGAATGCTTGAGGAATTCTTGATATGGTTGGTTTTGTACTTGGATAGTTGGTTGGTTGAGTGAGCACCACTCTTATGTATGGTATAGTATTGATATGGTTCTTATAATTCACACCTTTGAGCTACTTGTACTTGGTTGAGGGATATCTATGTTGTATGATGATGTATGCATGAGGGACATGCATAGGTTGTTAGAGATGATTCATTGATGACATGGTACATATATGCATATGGTTTATGGCACAGTGACAGGTTACAGGTTGATGTGATAGAGGCAGTGAAGGTTTGAATGGTCGGAAGTTTCAGTGTTCCAAAAAACTGGAAACCCTAGTTTTCTAAGGGTGTACACAGGATGAAAGAGGATAGGTCGTGTACATAAATGGGATGCAGTGGAGGAAAGCACATACATACAGGTGTTGCAACATATACAGGTCGTGTATCTCTTGGTAAAGTTGGAAAAAATGTTTTATGTCTACAAGTTGGGTCTTGTACTTGAGGATTGGAATCCTCACATCTCAGTTGGTGCTGAGATCTGCAAGTTGGGTCTTGTATTGAGATTTGGTACTCTTTTCATTTGGTTTTCATAAACCCTGGAGATTGCAGTCTTCATGTAACAACATAATACAAGATCTTACACATATATCTAGTGTTCTTTGTGTTCATTATGGCGATGATTCATAGTTCTCTATTATTGATAAATGTTGTTGATATATGGAA
>SNQJ01S0242104.1:0-13656 GCA_010110895.2 Picea sitchensis
AAAATAAATACCGCCTCTACCATTAATAAAAAGTTACGCATGTAAAAATAAAAGGAAATTATTAATGATCACACTTACTCTTTGAGTTTTAAAAAATATATATAAAAATATAAAAAAAAAAAGAAAAATAAGAAAATAAAAAGGAAAAAGGGGGGGGAAACCTAAAAAGAAAAGGGGATTTAGGGTTTGAGACGGGATAAAAGAAGGGGAGAGGGGAAAAGAAGGGGACTTTTTCAGCTAATGGTATGGTTATGCTGCCAAACTAGAGACTGGATTGATTTCTTGTAAGAGTTGGGGATTCTCAGCTGACTTGAGTGGTAGCTCAGCCTTGGAGGCGAGTTGGGAAGCTAGTTACTATCTGGTTGTGTGTGGCCCCTTTGTGGCTCGGGGGGCTGAGGGGGAAGGAGAGTACCCCTAGTGTTTGGCTGGGAGGTACCGGTGAGTTCCTTATGGTCGGCACGGAGCAGGACTGCACGGAACGCACGGACAAACCTTCGAGGGAGGCGAACAGGCAAAGGTACGCCCTTCGGTAGAATGAAAGACAGTGTAATAGTTATTGGTTACATTCTAGACTGTGGTTATGTTCTTATTTTATTTTCAATACTCAGGTTTGCATAATGTTTTATTCTAATTCTAGATGGCGTGAAGTTTATTCTACGACTGTGTAAAATAGCTATTGACCTCGTCCTTAGGCAAATCTGGACTGTGTAAATAAAATAGAAATTGCTTGGGGTTTATATCAGCGTTTGTGGGTCAGAAATTTCTCGGCGTTAGGGTTACATTTCCCAGTTGTGTTTTGTGATGTTTCCCTGCGTGATGGGTTAAATTCATCCTGCAATTTTATGATAATTCTCTGAGTTAAAATTTTCCCTTGCGTAAGACGCGTGATCCGAGCGTGCTCTTGGAGGGAGCTAGGCATCGTGTGCTTTGCTTCCATCGTTTTTCGTTTCCACTACTCGAGTCCATACTCTTTATGGAGCCTGTGGAGCCACGAACTTCCAAGTAATAGACCCAGGTTCGACTCCAGGCAGACGCATTCGATTCTCCACATTGTTGAGCCACGATTATGGGCATCGTGTGCTTGTTTCCAGCGTTTTTCATTTATAATACATTGTGAAATTAAGTATCTTAATGTTTTGTAATTTTTATTTTAATGCTTTGCTCAATGAATGTGGACTTGCGAGAACATTGTAAGAAAAATAGTAGAATATAAAAGATTTAAGGTTTTGTTTTTGTTTTATTTCAATATATGGAGTATTTGGCGAAGAAAATTCACCCCTTTTATATGTAAACCTGTAAAACAAAGAAGTGCTTGTAACTAGAAAATATCTAAACGGATAAAACTGGAATATGGAGTTTCTTGATGGTGGAATGCAAAGAAGAGGAGTTTCTTTGAGGGCGTCTTTATTTCTGTCGGTGTATTCTCCTGTCTGCGTTCCCATCGATTTAATTTATCAATTCCTGGGTAGTGAACTAATACCCATCAACCAGAAACTTATATATAACCTGGGACGAACGCGAAACCACTAGTTGGGTAAACCTAACCAGGCGATAGTTAGCAACGTCTCTGCCAGTGGGCCTGAAATGATTGAAAACTCAAATCCGAATTCGTATATAGTAACTACACCTACTCATAACTCACATCTCTTATCAGTGTTTCATTTTCTTGTATTTTATGGTTTTCTCATATGTTTTACCTTTCCATTTCGGAGATGCAGTGAACACTCCTATTATAATTCTTTCATTAAGGTATCGTTGCAGATTATACACTTAGCGATAAGTCAACCACCAGTTGATATTAATTTAAAGTGTTCCTGTGTTGGGAGTGATGGTTGCCTTATTCTCCAGGTGTCGTGCAAAGCTGAATCCCTGGGGCACTGATTCTACATGCAAGAGACTGAACCTGATCTTTACTTCTTCCCTTCATAATTCTGCATGTTAATTTGCCTTCTGCGGCATTTGCCAGCAGACTGTCGATGCCCTCACCTGCGCGTTTCCCTTTCCCTTGAAAAACTTGCCTGAAGCAGACAGTGACCCACGCGTTCCCTCCACCCTTACCTTCGCGTTAATGCAGCTCTGACTTGCGCGTGGGCCGAGGATCCTGAGAAACCCTAGATTCTAAGTTTTAATTACTGAGCATAAGGAGGATGTGTAAGCCGCCATGTTAACCCTGTTTAAATTAATGTTATTATTGTTAAAGCTGTTATTCGAACTGTGGCATTTTTAAGTATCATCATTTTGGTTAATTGAATGCTGGCATTTTAATTATTGTTAAAGCTGTTGTTGAATAGTGGCATTTTTAAGTATTGTCAATTTGGTTAATTGAATGCTGGCATTTTTATTATTGTTAAAGCTATTATTAAATAGTGGCATTTTTAAGCATTGTCAATTTGGTTATTTGAATACTGGCATGTTAATTATTGTTAAAGCTGTTATTTGAATAGTGTCATTTTTAAGTGTTGTCAATTTGGTTAATTGAATACTGGCATTTTAATTATTGTTAAAGCTGTTATTTGAATAGTGGCATTTTGAAGTATTGTCAATTTGGTTAAGAAAATACTGGCATTTTTATTATTGTTAAAGTTGTTATTAAATAGTGGCATTTTTAAGCATTGTCAATTTGGTTAATTGAAAACTGGCATGTTAATTATTGTTAAAGTTGTTATTTGAATAGTGGCATTTTTAAGTGTTGTCAATTTGGTTAATTGAATACTGGCATGTCAATTATTGTTAAAGTTGTTATTTGAATAGTGGCATTTTTAAGTGTTGTCAATTTGGTTAATTGAATACTGACATTTTAATTATTGTTAAAGTTGTTATTTGAATAGTGGCATTTTGAAGTATTGTCAATTTGGTTAAGGGAATACTGGCATTTTAATTATTGTTAAAGTTGTTATTGGAGTAGTGGCTGGTTTAATTATTGACAATTTGGTTATTGAGTATTGGCATTTTTAATTATTGTTAAAGAGGTCATCTTGGATAGTGGCATTTTTAATTATTGTTGATTTGGTTATTTGAATATTGGCATTTTGTAATTCTTGTTAAATTGGTCACTTGAATATTGGCATTTTAATTATTGACTATTTTTGGTCCCTCCTAAATTCTGTTGCTTTTAATTATGATCAATTTAAATATTGTCATGGTTAAATATTGACATTTAAATTATGATATCATGATGTTATTTTAGACATGATATCATTCATAGATATGATGTGGCTTTTATATATGGACATAGGGTAAGGGTGTGTCATTGGTTGGACTTAAACAACTAGGTGATGATGGGGTATTGATACCAGTATTTAGAATAAGGCTTGCTCCAAATTCCATCGTTGTTAATGGTAAAGTTAGAATAATGTGTTGATTAAATTTATGTTAAAGTTATGATAAGGTTATTTTCTACGTTACTTGCTTAAAGGAAATATTAAGTAATGGATTTAGGAGAATTTGTAAGTGGTTAGACGATATCCTTGTAGTTTTCTTAGGACACCAGACAACTATATTGCAAAGACCTTATATTATAAATGTAAGGATGCTAGCCTGTAGGGCGAGGTAAAATGGCAGATTTTTCAATGACATCTCAATGTTGGGACCCTTACTATCTATCTTCTAATACGCCACCATCTATCATACATTATGTTTATTGGAGTTCAGGTAAATTTCGTCCATTATGATAGTTACCCCCCCCGCGCCCCGATAAGAGTTAAAGGTAAAATTGACATGACTTATTTGGAAGGTATTATAGGTAAATCAATAGTATGGTTGTGAATTATTAATGCTACAACTATTATTCTGCATTAGAAATGAGAAATTGCAATTAAATTGATTTTACATTATTTAAGAGCAGAATTGGCCACTCTTCGCCTAGTGGACATTTAAGTGAATGATGGGTTGGTACTTAATGCTAATGAAGGCGGAGATAAGGCCTGGTCGTAATAATGGTTGTCATTGTTGAGTCATTTTGTTCTGCACCTTCCCTAGAGGTTGCAGTCGTGCGTTTCTTCATTGTTGTACTTGGCTGAGTCGTTTGAGTATGGGTTCAGTCGTGTCGAGCGAGAGGTAGACACCTCAGGTAGCCCTAGGAGATTGCTTGCATGTGTGGTTATTTCACGTAAATAATCCAGTGCCATATCAAGAGTCTTGGGCCCTTTAAAGGCATGGTTTCCACTCTTGCGACACACCTGATGGATATTACTAGTTTCTGCCTGAGCAGTCGGCCAGGAGCCTATCTGACCTTCTCTCTCTCCAGAGCGGAGAACTAAGATTAAACGCCCTGCTTTCCTGCGCAGTAATAGTAAGATCTACTACCATGGATTCTTCCCTCCGTCTTCGTACTGTGCATAACCCAGTATCTCATTAAATGTTCACATAGTGCGCCTTATGTCTTGGGTCGTTCATTGCTTGCAACTACTTGTTGTGCATCTTGTCTGCTTGTGGTGATCTTCGCGGTTGCGTCTTGTTAGTCATCGGGTGGTGACTTAGAGTCCAGTGAGTCTGTTTCCCCTCCCACACGCGTGCACACACTTTTAAAACAAAAAAAAAAAAATTGCACCTGTTATCAGCGTTGTTTTCATAACTAGGAGGGATGTTACATATGGTATCAGAGCCGGTTTGAACCGTGACTTGGGATTCGCTACGGATTTCGTTGACATGAGTTGATTTTCTATACTATTGCGGATCGAGTTGATTGTGTGCGTGCACGATAAATCATGGTTGAGGACGTCGTGGAGGCAGATGACAGGGTGCTAGGGGAGGAGGCATGATGCCTCCAGTAGCATCCCCGCCTGAGGGGTCTAACCCCCAGGGAGGCGAGCAGGTTCACGGACCGAAACAGATAGCAGTTGGAGACATGGTCAGGATGATGAGGTCCTTTCAGCACATGTCTGAGGCACTGATCAGCTGATTGGACAAAGACGAGGCCAGGGCACCGGCCCCCGCTTAGGTTCCGCCGTGCGCACCGGCCATTACAGGTAGCATTCACCGTGAACTCAAGAAGGTAAAATTTCCGAGTTCTTTGGTGCCCCGGACGGTGCAGCCACTGAGGCATGGTTGGAGAATATGGCGATGTGCTTCGCACTTTGTGATTATACCTCCAACGTGAAGGTCCACATGGCGGTCTTTCAACTGAAGGGGAGCGCTCTTCTATGGTGGAAGACGCTCCTGCCGCAGTTGAACATGGCCGTTGAAGACGTGTCATGGGAAATGTTTGAGGAATGGTTCCGAGAGAGGTACCTTTCCGAGGAATTCATTGAGCGTCAGCTCAATGAGATCAACGCGTTACGAAAAGGAGGTTGTACAATGCCCTAGTACGAGGCACGTTTAATGGCGCTGCTCTGGTAAGCTCTGCACCTTAACTTGAGAAGCTTAAGGTCATCAGGTTCGTGTTGGGCCTTAATGGTAGCCTGCGTGAAAAGGTATAAATGTTGTGATTCCTCAAACCTTGCACGATGTCGTCTAGAAGGCAGTCGTTCAGGACGAGTTTAGCTTCGTAGAGATGGCTTCAAGAGCCAAATAGAAGGTGGGAGGAAAGGTTACAGGCTGTGCCCTTAACTAGGGAGAGTTGTCAAGAGGGTCAACTTGTACTTCACGATCTTAGGATATTGTGGCGTCGTGATTGGTTTGGATTGGTTGGAATCACATGAGATGACACTCAACTGTAAGATGAAGAGGTTGAGCTTGGTCGATGATGAAGGAAAGAGATGGGTGACTGTAGGACAGAACCAGGGAGTGCCCTGGGGTTCGTCTCTTCCTTACAGTTACGGAAGAGTATGCGCAAGGGGTGAAACATTTATCCGATCCTTGCACTAAACGAAGAGGGAGTAGCAGAAGGTCTGGAACACCTTCCGGTGGTGAAGGAGTTGCGGACGTATTTCCAGAGGAGTTTCCCTGGATGTCGCCAGGAAGAGAATTGGAGTTTACTATAGACCTGAAACCGGGGACCGAATCGATAGCAAGAATGCCTTATCGAATGTCGTCCCCGGAGTTGCAAGAGTTGAAAATGAAACTGAAGGAGTTGTTGGACCTGGGACTAATACGCCCTAGTGTGTCACCAGGGGGTATCACAAGTTACATATCAAGGAGGATGACATCCCTAAGACTGCCTTTAAGATGAGATTTGGACAATACGAGTTTACTTCTTTGCCATTTGGACTGACAAACGCCCCGGGGGTATTCATGATTTTGATGAACGAGGTGTTCCGCGAGTACTTGGACAAGTTCATCCAAGTATTCATTGATGGTATTTGATCTACTCTTGGATGACGGAGGAGTATGACGAGCACTTGTGCTTGGTACTACAATGTTTACGAGAACACAAATTGTATGGGAAGTTGTCCAAATGCTCTTTTTATCAATCGAGGATTCACTACTTAGGGCATGTTATCTCCGGCGAAGGTATCGCCATGGATCCAGCCAAGGTTGAGGCTACTATGGAATGGCCTACGCCGACGAATGTCACAGAAGTGCATAGTTTTATGGGATTAGCAGGATACTATCGACGGTTTGTCGAGGGTTTTTCGAAGATAGCTAATACGATCACGGAATTGCAGAAGAAAAACAAGAAGTTTGTTTGGATAGAGAAATGCGCGGAAGCATTTCGGAGGCTTAAAGAGTTGTTGACAACCACATCGATACTGAAGGTCCCTGACATGGACGCAGACTTCTTGGTATGCACTGACACATCCAAGGAAGGTTTAGGCGGAGTCTTGATGCAGGACGGACGAGTGATTGCTTACATTTCGAGGAAGCTGAGAAGGCATGAGGAGAACTACGTGACGCACGATTTGGAGTTACTAGCCATCATATATGCCTTGAAGGTTTGGAGACACTACCTTGTTGGACGAAAATTTGAATTAAAGACTGATCATTGTGGGCTACAATACATTTTTACGTAAAGCGACNTCCTTAATCTTTAAATTATAGAATAAGGAAAATGAATAATGGTTTCTCTTTCCGTAAATTTATTAATCCCTACCGCCTCTACCATTAATAAAAAGTTACGCATGTAAAAATAAAAGGAAATTATTAATGAGCGCACTTACTCTTTGAGTTTAAAAAAATAAATAAAAAAATATAAAAAAAAAAGGAAAAATAATAAAATAAAAAGGAAAAAGAGGGGGGAAACCTAAAAAGAAAAGGGGATTTAGGGTTTGAGACGGGATAAAATAAGGGGAGAGGGGAAAAGAAGGGGACTTTTCCAGCTAATGGTATGGTTATGTTGCCAGACTAGAGACTGGATTGATTTCTTGTAGGAGTTGGGGATTCTCAGCTGACTTGAGTGGTAGCTCAGCCTTGGAGGCAAGCTGGGAAGCTAGGTACTGTCTGGTTGTGTGTGGCCCCTTTGTAGCTTGGGGGGCTGAGGGGGAAGGAGAGTACCCCTAGCATTTGGCTGGGAGGTACCGGTGAGTTCCTTATGGTCGGCACGGAGCAGGATTGCACGGAACACGCGGACAAACCTTCGAGGGAGGTGAACAGGCAAAGGTACGCCATTCGGTAGAATGAAAGACGGTGTAATAGTTATTGGTTACATTCTAGACTGTGGTTATGTTTTTATTTTATTTTCAATACTCAAGTCTGCATAATTTTTTATTCTAATTCTGGATGGTGTGAAGTTTATTCTACGACTGTGTAAAATAGCTATTGACCTCGTCCTTAGGCGAATTTGGACTGTGTAAATAAAATAGAAATTGCTTGGGGTTTATATCAGCGTTTGTGGGTCAGAAATTTCTTGGCGTTAGGGTTACATTTCCCAGCTGTGTTTTGTGATGTTTCCCTATGTGATGGGTTAAATTCATCCTGCAATTTTATGAGAATTCTCCGCGTTAACATTTTCGCTTGCGTAAGACGCGTGATCCGAGAGTGCTCTTGGAGGGAGTTGGGCGTCGTGTGCTTTTCTTCCAGTGTTTTTTCGTTTCCACTACTCGAGTCCATACTCCTTGTGGAGCCTGTGGAGCCACAAACTTCCAAGTAATAGACCCAGGTTCGACTCCAGGCAGACGCATTCGATTCTCCACATTGTTGAGCCACGATTATGGGCGTCGTGTGCTTGTTTCCAGAGTTTTTCATTTATAATACATTGTGAAATTAAGTATCTTAATGTTTTGTAATTTTTATTTTAATGCCTTGCTCAATGAAAGTGGACTTGTGAGAACATTGTAAGAAAAATAGTAGAATATAAAAGATTTAACATTTTGTTTTTGTTTTATTTCAATATATGGAGTATTTGGCGAAGAAAATTCACCCCTTTTATATGTAAACCTGTAAAACAAAGAAGTCCTTGTAACTAGAAAATATCTAAACGGATAAAACTGGAATATGGAGTTTCTTGATGGTGGAATGCAAAGAAGAGGAGTTTCTTTGAGGGCGTCTTTATTTCTGTCGGTGTATTCTCCTGTTTGTGTTCCCATCGATTTAATTTATCAATTCCTAGGTAGTGAACTAATACCCATCAACCAGAAACTTATATATAACCTGGGACAAACACGAAACCACTAGTTGGCTAAACCTAACCAGGTGATAGTTAGCAACGTCTCTTCCAGTGGGCCTGAAATGCTTGAAAAATCAAATCCGAATTCGTATATAGTAACTACACATACTCATAACTCGCATCTCTTATCAGTGTTTCGTTTTCTTGTATTTTATGGTTTTCTCATATGTTTTACCTTGCCATTTCGGAGATGCAGTGAACACTCCTATTATAATTCTTTCATTAAGGTATCGTTGCAGATTATACACTTAGCGATAAGTCAACCACCAGTTGATATTAATTTAAAGTGTTCTTGCGTTGGGAGTGATGGCTGCCTTATTCTCCAGGCGTCGTCCAAAGCTGAATCCCTGGGGCGTTGATTCTGCATGCAAGAGACTGAACCTGATCTTTACTTCTGCCCTTCATAATTCTGCGTGTTAATTTACCTTCTGCGGCATTTGCCAGCAGACCGTCGATGCCCTCACCTGCGCGTTTCCCTTTCCCTTGAAAAACTCGCCTGAAGAAGACAGTGACCCACGCGTTCCCTCCACCCTTATCTTCGCGTTAATGCAGCTCTAACTTGCGCGCGAGCCGAGGATCCTGAGAAACCCTAGAATATAAGTTTTAATTACTGAGCATAAGGAGGATGCGTAAGATGCCATGTTAACCCTGTTTAAATTAATGTTATTATTGTTAAATCTGTTATTCGAATTGTGGCATTTTTAAGTATCGACATTTTGGTTAATTGAATGCTGGCATTTTAATTATTGTTAAAGTTGTTGTTGAATAGTGGCATTTTTAAGTATTGTCAATTTGGTTAATTGAATGCTGGCATTTTTATTATTGTTAAAGCTGTTATTAAATAGTGGCATTTTTAAGCATTGTCAATTTGGTTAATTGAATACTGGCATGTTAATTATTGTTAAAGTTGTTATTTGAATAGTGGCATTTTTAAGTGTTGTCAATTTGGTTAATTGAATACTGGCATTTTAATTATTGTTAAAGTTGTTATTTGAATAGTGGCATTTTGAAGTATTGTCAATTTGGTTAAGGGAATACTGGCATTTTTATTATTGTTAAAGTTGTTATTAAATAGTGGCATTTTTAAGCATTGTCAATTTGGTTAATTGAATACTGGCATGTTAATTATTGTTAAAGTTGTTATTTGAATAGTGGCATTTTTAAGTGTTGTCAATTTGGTTAATTGAATACTGGCATGTTAATTATTGTTAAAGCTGTTATTTGAATAGTGGCATTTTTAAGTGTTGTCAATTTGGTTAATTGAATACTGGCATTTTAATTATTGTTAAAGATGTTATTTGAATAGTGGCATTTTTAAGTATTGTCAATTTGGTTAAGGGAATACTGGCATTTTAATTATTGTTAAAACTGTTATTGGAGTAGTGGCTGGTTTAATTATTGACAATTTGGTTATTGAGTATTGGCATTTTTAATTATTGTTAAAGAGGTCATCTTGGATAGTGGAATTTTTAATTATTGTTGATTTGGTTATTTGAATATTGGCATTTTGTAATTCTTGTTAAATTGGTCACTTGAATATTGGCATTTTAATTATTGACTATTTCTGGTCCCTCCTAAATTCTGTTGCTTTTAATTATGATCAATTTAAATATTGTCATGGTTAAATATTGACATTTAAATTATGATATCATGATGTTATTTTAGACATGATATCATTCATAGATACGATGTGGCTTTTATATATGGACATAGGGTAAGGGTGTGTCATTGGTTGGACTTAAACAACTAGGTGCTGATGGGGTATTGATACCAGTATTTAGAATAAGGCTTGTTCCAAATTCCATCGTTGTTAATGGTAAAGTTAGAATAATGTGTTGATTAAATTTATGTTAAAGTTATGATAAGGTTATTTTCTACGTTACTTGCTTAAAGGAAATATTAAGTAATGGATTTAGGAAAATTTGTAAGTGGTTAGACGATATCCTTGTAGTTTTCTTAGGACACCAGACAACTATATTGCAAAGACCTTATATTATAAATGTAAGGATGCTAGCCTGTAGGGCGAGGTAAAATGGCAGATTTTTCAATGACATCTCAATGTTGGGACCCTTACTATTTATCTTCTAATACGCCACCATCTATCATACATTATGTTTATTGGAGTTCAGGTAAATTTTGTCCATTATGATACTTAGCCCCCCCCGATAATAGTTAAAGGTAAAATTGACATGACTTATTTGGAAGATATTGTAGGTAAATCAATAGTATGGTTGTGAATTATTAATGCTACAACGGTTATTCTGCATTAGAAATGAGAACTGGAAATTAAATTGATTTTACATTATTTAAGAGCAGAATTGGCCACTCTTCGCCTAGTGGACATTTAAGTGAATGATGGGTTGGTACTTAATGCTAATGAAGGTGGAGATAAGGCCTGTTCGTAATAATGGTTGTCGTTGTTGAGTCATTTTGTTCTGCACCTTCCCTAGAGGTTGCGGTCGTGCGTTTCTTCATTGTTGTACTTGGCTGAGTCGTTTGAGTATGGGGTCAGTCGTGTCGAGCGGGAGGTAGACACCCCAGGTATCCCTAGGAGATGGCTTGCATGTGTGGTTATTTCGCGTAAAGAATCCAGTGCCATATCAAGAGTCTCAGGCCCTTTAAAGGCAGGGTTGCCACTCTTGCGACACACCTGATGGATATTACTAGTTTCTGCCTGATCAGTCAGCCAGGAGCCTATCTGACCTTCTCTCTCTCTGGAGCGGAGAACTAAGATTAAACGCCCTGCTTTCCTGCACAGTAATAGTAAGATATGCTACCATGGATTCTTCCCTCTGTGTTTGTACTGTGCATAACCCAGTATGTCATTAAATGTTCACATAGTGTGCCTTATGTCTTGGGTCGTTCATTGCTTGCAGCTACTTGTTGTGCATATTGTCTGCTTGTGGTGTTCTTCACGGTTGCGTCTTGTTAGTCTTCGGGTGGTGACTTAGAGTCCAGTGAGTCTGTTTCCCCTCCTACACGCGCGCACACACTTTTAAAACAAAAAAAATAAAATTGCACCTGTTATCAGCGTTGTTGTTGTAACTAGGAGGGATGTTACAGCTCGAAAGGGTGTCATACCAATGGACATGTGGAAGGTGGTGTTGTAGCAATGTTCTCCTAAATGTAACCACTTTATCCATGTTCTCTGTTGTCCTCCTACATAGTTCCTCAAATACCCTTCAACCCACTTGTTGACAATCTCGGTCTGCCCATCTGTCTGAGGGTGATAGTTGGTGCTAGGTGTCAACTCTGTCCCCACAAACCAAAACAAGTCTCTCCAAAATGTCCCTATGAATCAACTGTCCCTGTCACTGATGATGTTCTTCGAAAACCCATGAAGTTTGAAGACCTCCCTGAAGAAAATCTCAGCTACCTGAATTGCGCTGTACTTTGTCAGTATGGCGTAGAAGTGAGCAAACTTGGTCAATCTATCAACCACTACATAGATACAGTCCTTACCCTGGACCTTGGGTAGACCTATGATGAATTCCATAGATATATTCTCCCATTTCTTCTCTGGAATGGGGAGTGGTTGAAGTAGCCCTACTGGAAGAGCATGCTCTAACTTGTTCTGCTAGCAGGTAACACACTCACTGACGTGTCTCATAATGTCTTGTTTGAGGCCCTTCCATGAGAACCTCTCTATGATCTGTCTGTAGGTTTTGAAGAACCCCTGATGGCCTGCTAGAGGTGAATCATGAACTGCAGTTAGGATCTTCTTCTTAAGCCCTAAATCTGGCACCAAGTAGACTCTATCCTTGTAAAATATGACATCATCAATGACCCTATACCGATCATCCTGTATCTTCCCATCCATCACCTCACAAGCGAACTTGTTCTTGGAATATTCCACTAAGAAGTGGGATTTCCAATCTATTGAAATATCCATCAAAGAACATGTCACAGGTCTCCTTGATAGTGCATCAGCCATAATGTTCTTCTTCCCCTTGACATACTCTATGTCAAAGTCGAATTCCTATACCTTCATCACCCATTTCTATTGGTGCTCCCTGAGGTCCTTCTGCTCAAGGAAATACTTCAAACTGTTGTGATTGGTCTTGACCACGAATTTCCTGCCCACCAAATATTGTGTGAACTTGGTCAAGGCATGCATGATTTCCAACATTTCCTTGTCATAAATGTAGTACGACCTCTTAGGTTGACTAAGCTTCTGGATCTCGAATACAATGGGGTGTCCTCCCTACATCAAAACTACATCGATCCCTTCGCCGGATGCGTCACACTCTAGTACAAATGGCAAGGTGAAGTCCGGTAGTGCCAACACTAGACAAGTGCCCATGACTTCCTTCATGTGATCAAAGGCTTCTTGTGATTTCTTGGTCCATATGAAGGCCCCATGCTTGGTAAGATCTGTCAGCGGTGCTCCAAGATGAGAAAAACTCTGGACGAATCACCTGTAATAGTTGCACAGCTCGAAGAAGCTCCTCAATTTTGTCACGTTCTTGGGCATCGACCAATCCAGAATGGCCCTGATCTTCTCTTGGTGCACCTGTACCCCCTGTGCACTAATGATGTGGCCTAAGTAAAGAAGATCTGTCATACCGAACTCGCACTTGGACTCTTTGGCATATAATGACTGTTCCTCCATGATGCTCAATACCTCATCTAGGTGCCTCATATGCTCTTTCCATGACCGGCTATAGATTAATATATCATCAAATAAAACCAAGACTGATTTCCTTAACTAATCCCTGAATATATGGTTCATGCAAGACAGGAATGTAGTGGGTGCATTGGTTAGCCCAAATGGCATAACCAGGGACTCAAAGTGTCCAAAATGACATCGAAATGTCGTCTTCTCTATGTCCTACTCTCAGATGTTGATCTGATGATATCCAGAGCGTAGATCAATTTTTGAGAAGAAAAGTATCCCATACAGTTCATCCATCAACTCGTCAATGCGAGGGATAGGGTACCGGTTCTTGATGGTTTTCTTGTTCAAGGCTCGGTAATCAATGCACATCCTCATGGTGTCAGCCTTCTTCAGAACTAAAACAACTAAAGAAGAAAATGGGTTGTTGCTCGGTATGATGTGTCCCATCGCCAACAATTCCTTGATTGCCTTCTCTATCTCATCCTTGAACCTCCTATGATGATGATAGGGGGGGGGTGATCATAGGTTTGGGCCCCTCCTCCAACTCAATGGTGTG
>SNQJ01S0242105.1:0-12282 GCA_010110895.2 Picea sitchensis
CATAGGAGGGTGGACATAGACCTAGACCTATACCTAGACCATAGACCATGACCTAGACCTATACGATGACCATGACATAGACCATAACTTATACCTAGAGATAGACCTAGACCATGACCTATATCACGACATAGACCTAGAGCTAGACCTATACCATGACATAGAACTATACCATGACCATGAACTAGACCCCCCTAGCTCCATCTAAACCTAGGCATAACCTATACTCTACCCTTAACCCCCTCCACATCCAGGCCCTAAGTGCACTATACCTATACCTCTTATTTAATAATGATATTTTATGGATATGAGCATTCACTTACGGTTTAATCTATCTCTACCCCCCCTCTCTCTTTCCTTTTTGCATCTAACCCATAACCCTTGCACCCACATCTTGGTGCTCTAACCATTTCTCTATGATTTAAAAAAAATTCAATCTTAATCCCTTAGGTTCTAGTTGTCCCCAAACCATATACATCTTTATTCATAAAGATGTTTGGTCTATAATAAATGATATATCCATTGCATTAAAAGTGCGCATGCACTCTTGTGACTTGAAATCCTTGTAATTGTCACTCATTCATGCCCAATAGGAATGCGTGCACATTCCTAGAATGTGCACGTACTTTAGTGATCATGTGTTTTAGGAATGCATGTGCGTTCCTGCTGGGCATTTTTGTGTGCCAAGCACACTCCTATATCTCATCTATCTCAAGCCTAACATCTGCACACAAAAATAGTGCACACAGATAGATTTTTGTTATTTTAGTCTTGTTGTTTGATTCATGTAAAACAATTTTCCTATTGCAAGACAATTGTGGGAAGAATTTGAAGACAATTTTGTCCAAGTGTAATTAGAATTGTTGGTTGTGTCTTCTTCTGTCTTCTTGGAATTGGAAGAAAAATTTGTCCAATTGGAATTGTTAGTTGTGTCTTACTGTGTAATACCAAGACTAATTTGTCCAATTGGAATTATTAGTTGCATAATGCCAAAACAAATTTATCCAATTGGAATTGGAATTGGAATTGTTAGTTGTTTCTTCTTTTCTAATACCAAGACAAGTTTTTCCAATTGGAATTGGAATTATTAGTTGTCTTCTTTGGTAATACGAAGAAACATTTGTCCACTTGGAATTGGAATTGTTAGTTGTGCCTTCTTGTGTAATACCAAGAAAAATTTGTGGTTTGGCACTTGGAAGCTAATTTTTCTCTTTTAATATGGGGAATTGACATATTCGAGAAAGAAATACCTCAAGAAAAGAGAAACCCATCGAAAAGGTAAAATAAGAAAGAGAAAATACAATGTTACGTATGTCAAAGTGTAGGATTTCATATCAGGGAAATCCAATTTCTAGAAAAATACATGTCATTGCTTTTTATCCTCCATCACCATAAGCAAAGCATAGGATTTTGGTAGAGACCAATCCATGCAGTCTCTCATCATGAAAACTTCTTGTGGATGACCAAATGATGGAGGATTTTCTTGGATCTTGTTAGCACTCTATAAATTTGTTTGGTTGATAAACAAATGACATAGGTAACTTACAAAATGACTTTAGAGGTGGGTACTAGCCTTCTTAGCTCAGAGATGGCTCTCTCGTGTCACTTGATGCTTCTTTGGAAATCAATGGCTAGATTTAGTTTGTTTTTTGGGAGGTTTTTATGAGTTTGTTGGTGATGAAGGGGAGGACACTTGGGGCTATGGAGTCGAAATTCTGAAAATGAATGAGCACACAGACTAGCCAGTAGAATTCTCTAGAGGATAAAGGCTAAATAAGGTGATGAATTTGAGTTATAATTGGTAATTTGCTGAGTGTAAGAAGAAAGGAGAAAACAAGTAACTGCATTAGAGAATTTACAAAATATTATGAATTAGTTATGAAGAACTTAACACAGTTTAAATTGTTTAAGCCGAGAGCATCACAAGATGAATTTTGAGATTTTAACTATCCAATTTAAACAGAAGAAAGTGAAAATGGAATTAAAGAACACAGGAAATACATACAAGGAGAGGAGACAAAACTCATATCACCACCATTAGAATATTTTCATAGAGACTTCAAAATATTCTGCATATGTATTCAATTCATCTCTAGAAAATTACAATTTAGTTCAGAAACAACTAGAAGGTGCCCTTGCACTTCTACCAACATGAATACATTCATAACTTATATTATTTATACAATTTGAGTTCCTTTCAATTAGAAATTGATTACAATAGATGAACTGAAACATTTTAGCTTCTGAAAATGACTACAATAATTGCATTTTCTTGTTTCATTATGGGGACCGATTACAATGATTAATAAAAAACGTTTCATGAACCAATGACTGATCCCTATGAATCTTCAACTTTGGTCCTCTCCATCTGTCATGTTTTGGTCCTCTATCAGATCTTCCATTCTAGTGACACCTGGGCATTATTTGTTGGTTCCTGGAAGATTGCACCTTGTTTTTCCCAGCCACACTATCTCTTTCCACTACAAATCAGAAGGGATATCATAATCCATCATTTCCTTTATTAGGATCTCCAGGTCGATGAAAGAGGCATACGTCATGACTGGTAGTACAATATTCACTCTCTTGAACTGATTCAAGATCTCAAAATATGTTATCAAATATTCTACCAGGGTGGCTCCTTTCAAGTTTTCCTTCAAGATTTCAAAATTGGAGTGATCCATTCTACATTGGTCGAGGAGAGAGTTGTATTCCTCCTGATCATACAACTTCCATTTTCCATCCCAAAATGGTGGAAGGCCTTTGATGAACAAATATTCAAACAGATCCTTGAATTCTTGTATACTCTGTTCCATCTGTATGGCCTTAGTTTGAACTGATTTAAGCAGGTTATTCTTGGCAATGACCCTCCTATCCCAAATGATCAATGTAGTCTTATATTTGACCCCAATGGTCTGAACTTCTATAGTGGGGATGGAATTCAACAGGTTTATAGCATTTTGGGCCCACTCTAATGGTTTCTTAGCGAATGTCTCATTCACAACAGTACATTTTCTTCTGGCTTTGATTTCCATGCTATCTTTGTCATTGATGAAGGTCAAGTACGCCTTGAACTTGTCATATTCAATGACAATAGAATCCCAGATGATGTTTTTCGCTCCCTGCAACAATCCTTTCCCTCTCAACCTTGTTTTCAACTTGTTTACTCTTTCCTGTGAAGCTGGATTCTCCTTCTAGAACTAGGCCATCCTTTCATCCGTTGTTTTCCTTTCTTGTTGTAACTTCTTTATATCTCCCTTTAAACCTATGATTTCTACCACCTTCAGGATAACATGGGACATAGCCTGGACAAGTTCTCCAGTGCTTGGCAGAACTTCTGCATTAGAAGGTATAACTACAACTATGTTTGGTACTTATGTATGTCCTCGTGACCAATTTACTTTTTCTTGATCCAGTTGTAATACCTTGGCCTTGAAATTCAATGCCTCTTGTCTGAATGCCTCCTTCTCCTGTTCTAGAGCAACTAGTCCTGTTGTTTGCGGATGCTCTATGGTATAAATCTTTAGATTTTTCTTTAAGCTTTGGATCATCTTGTCCTTTTCTTCTAAGGAGGATTTCACTCCTTGAGGGCCTTTAGATTCTAGCCTCTTGACCTTAGTTTTCCAAGCTCTGTTGGATGCTTTATCTTGTCTCAAGATCCCTTCCAACTTAAGTGCATAGCTTGACAGTTTTGAATTATCTAGGATTAGACCCAAGTAATCTAAATACAACATGTCACTGGTATTCCTGTGGAATTTCACTTTGTGAGGAGCACTGACGTTCTCATATTTTATCTTGATTTCAGATACTTTATCCTGATCTGCAACTGCGATATTGAATGTTTTCTTCTCTACATCTCTCACTATGAACAGAGAAGACTTATGCTAAGATATCCTTTCTACTTCAGGGATTAATTCCCTCATTTCATTCATAGCCAAGTTTCCCATCTCAACATATTTCTTTGCCAAATCCTCTTTAGAGTGATAGGCTTCTCCAACTGCCTTATCAAAGATGTGCCTTTTGCTGCTAAAATTTCTTGAGCTACCTTCACTTTGGAGCTTGATCCCTTTCCCAACTTCTACATTTATGATGCCACTCTCCACCATATCCATATTTACTTGATCTTTAGGATCTTCCTCTTCTAGATCCACTATCTATGGGGATTGTGTGATCTTAATATTTTTAGGGGCAGTTTGTTGAGTATTGGTGCCCAAGGCCTCTACACTGGTCCTTTTGTTGTACACACTTATTTTGGGGACCTTAACGATCAGCTTCTGAGGAGTCTGTTGTATTTGAGTTTGTTGTAGGGTTGTCTCTACTTGTTTTGTTTGAGATGGTTTCAAGGTTGCTTCCATATCAGCATAGACATCCAAATTTTCCAACTTATCAAAACCCTCAACATGTTCATTCTCATAGGGGGCTTGCTTGTTCGTCAGTATTCTCTTGGATATGATCTAATGTGGATCATATCTTCTTCCCTGAAGTTGTGCAAAACCAAAATCCTTGAGCGTTGCATGGATCTAAGATAAACATGATCTGGCTTTTACAATGAAGGGTCCAATGATGAAATGAAATTTCAGTTTCGATGCCTTGTGTAGTTTCAAGAAGTGATCTGTCTCTGATATAATTCTTTTCCTGATGAATTCAAGGGAAAAGACTCTATGTGTAAGAAAGATAGGAAGAAGATAGGGGGATTCATGACAACCATACACCCATATCACTATTGAATGCATGAAAAATACCCAGTCCCCCACTATGTTTTTTGGATTTGGTTGCAAATAACTCCTCATGTCATCTAGGACTATTGGTAGGACGGTGTTGAAAATCAGGCTGTAAATTCTGGACATGACTTTGTTGATAAATGTGGGCATTGTGATTCTTTAGCATTCAGCTGATATGAATGTTTCTTCAGGGAACTCTCTCTTGTTTGTCTCTAGTAAAATATTTAGCAGGTTTGTGTAATATCTGAAATTTCTTAGTGACCAGAAACTCACTAGTTTCATGTGTATATTATCAGCTATGAATTTGTCAAAGTTGATGCGAACTGACTGACTGGACTCTGACTGGAAAAATGCTAACAAAAAACCTAACATGACCTCAACCACATATTTGTCATTATATAGACCTAAAATTTCACTCAGTATGGTACAAACCCATTGGAATTCAATAACCATTATATTTACACTCATTGGCAGGGACAAACTCTCGAAAATATGCTCTGCTTTGACAATTGTTTGCAAAAATAGGCTTTTGAATTCTGAGGGACGTTCCCTGTAAACCATGATTAGATTTTCGTCTTCAAATGGTCCAGACACTACGAAGGGGGACTCTGGTATGTCGAGGGCATATCCAATTGATGAGCTATCTACTCTACACAGGACATCAGACCCTAGTTTATTTAATACGGTTTTCTCTTCCTATGAGTATTTCTTTGCACACCAACCTATTCAAGGAAAGGGAAGGTGACCTCGACGGCATAAGGGACTATGGAGGCCTGGACTACTTCGAGGAAGGGTATATGTTTCCCTACATTGTCTGACAGGTTAGCTCTCGACACAGAGATGGGTGAGATGGTTAATTCAGTGTCGAATGCATCTGAATCTCTATCAATTAGGGATTATTTGTTTGATGTGGGATCTTGTTCTGCTACTGACATAATGACAGGGTCCATGGCGGCGAAAAAAAATACCTGTGAATGAGAAGAAAATGCGTGAGTTTGGCGCATTGTTGAACTTCAGTCCGAATGGAGTGATTGTGCCAATTTCCAACAATCCAATAATTTGAAAAATAATAAAATAACGACTAGTGTGCCCCTTTATATACTTTATGTTTTCGGGGGAGAGGGGAAATGGTTTGGGACAACCCGCTTATCACCTCGAAATGCACCTAGTGGTGCCACATGGTCCCGAGCCGAAACCATGGTTTTCTTTTTGGCCCGCTTTCGGGAATTATCCTTTGTGCAAGTTCTCCACCCAAAACGATCCCTAACCGTTGACTTGTATCCCCCATGATTTGTGTCCCACCGGGTCCCATCAAATTCATATTGTTGCTAGTTTTAGCCTCCTGCCGCTATATTTGGCCATGTCCTCCAGTTTTCCATGCTTGCACATTAGTTTAACGCCTCGCTAAGTCCTGGAAACTGGATTTCACACATAAATTGTAATAGTGATAACATAGCTGATTATACAATGGATGAAATTGGAGAGGAAACCAGTGCACAAATATTTTGGTGAAGAAGTTCTTGTGGTGCAAAATCTTGTTGGATAGTTAGACGTTCCAGAAACTAGTAAATCCCATGTCCACTCACCTCCCATATTTGATCAACTAGTGATTGAAGGGGAAAGAACTCAAACATTGTTAACTCCACAACAGGAAGGTCAAGAGTGCCAAAATAGGGGTTCATCATCCCTACCTAGGTTGAGCAGTGTGCGACGAAGAACTCCTAAACACATCCAGGTTGATGAAAGTGATCTATCATTACCTGAAGATAAGTCACCTAAATGCACTATTCGTTATCTTTCTTATAAAATAATTAAAGAATGTTTTGAACCAAAATATGATGCCGCTAAATGTCATTTTTTTTATCTTTGTTAAAATCTAGAAGTTTGACTGTTGTTGGGAGAATTTTAGGCATTAAAACTGTCAAAAGTTTACAAACAAGTCATAATATTGTTAAAAACCTTATAGATGTTTTTCAAAGTATTGGTAAGAAGTCTCGTTCTAAAGACCACAATGCAACTCGACGTGTCTTGTCACAATCAATTGTTAGAAAGTTCACAAAAAAACATCATTTGCTGCAACAAACCTCTCATCTCATGAAATGCAATGTCAAAACCCTTAGAAATTATTCTCATAGATGAGATAGCCTCGACATAGGTGGCCTAAAAAATTTGTGGGCCTTCACTGGTAGGCTACCTAGTTCTGACATGAAGTTAATTGGAGTAGTTAAGGGACTAGTACAAGATTTCTGGCATGAGAACACTAGGCATTCTTCCAACTAAAAAGATGTACTCAAATTGAGAAGGGGATATAGGGATTGTGAACCCCATATTAAACACTTTCTTGACATCACATAGACAAAATTGTATGAGAGATTCAGGACAATACATAGTGCACTTAACTTGGGCCAAAGATATTTCCATAAATGCAAGCCTTGGTATGTTCGAATAAATGTAATTCATAACACATGTTGTTGTAGATATCACATTGAGTATGGTTATTATTATGACACAGACACACATTGTTTTTCATAACACCCTTTTGCAAGAATGCTCAATTATATTCTCGTCGTCGTCATCTAGAGACTTTATTCATAACATCTTGTGTACAAGGCCAGA
The DNA here is from genome assembly GCA_010110895.2 of Picea sitchensis. Classification (NCBI taxonomy): domain Eukaryota; kingdom Viridiplantae; phylum Streptophyta; class Pinopsida; order Pinales; family Pinaceae; genus Picea; species Picea sitchensis. The sequence continues at coordinate 7,335 of SNQJ01S0242105.1, forward strand.
GGGTTGTACATTTTATCAAAAAACTTTCTTAGATGGGACATGCCTTAGGTGCAGTGGAATGGAATCATTGGGAAAGTACATCCATGTAAGAGATGAGTAAGAATTGGGGATGAAGGATGTTTCCTTGCAAAGATTTAAATATGTCGCATATGATATTGATGGAGGACATGAAAGAGAAAAGATACATTTGGTGACTTCCCAGGTACGAGTATGTGACTTCATGAAGGAATTCATAAAAAAGACACAAAAACATGTTCAACATGTGCATGTGGATCGATGGAAGGATGATTGTTTTAGAATATGCAGAGATACATTTCCCATTGGTATTGTGTTATCAATGGTTGATTTTACTAAGAACTACACCCTTCAACCAGAAAATGAGATTCAAAGCCAATACTATTAATCAAAGGAGTTCAACATAATGATCCATATCACATACAGACATGGTCCAGATAGTAACAAAGAAAACAAAGTTATATTGAAGGAGTGTCACTTCTACATAAGCGATGATCGATGCCACGACTTAGCTTATGTACAACATTGCTTTCAGCTATTTTACAATCACCTTAAAGATATGAACATACAGATGGATCAACATTGGATTTGGTCAGATGGTTGCATAGGCCAGTTAAAAAATGCTCATGTATTTCAATGGTTGTGTATGTTGCACAAAAAACTCAAGGTATCATACATTTGGAACTATTTTGAGTTCGAGCACAGGAAAGGGGAGCATGATGGAATAGGTGCATGCATAAAAAGAGTGTTACACAGGAAAGAAATGAACTTCAAAACTACTTCCCCTCATTTAAGATGTGAAATCCATTGTTGAATGGTGTTCTTCGGTAATGGGAGAGGGAACAAGAACCCATGAATACCAATCACACATGAAAGGACATGTGCATAGATATTTTTGGGAGGTGGTCGATGTAGATCAATCACAGTGGTATGAATGTAAAATGATCTAGGGAACTCATGGATTCCATTTAGTTAGAACATCAAACAATTCAATAGTTGAAATATGGATGAGAAAACTCTCTTTCTTCTGTGGTCCATGTAATAGTAATGAATAGGATGGTTGTGAATCTACAAATTGGGTTGATAGATGGGATCATGTATCACTCCCCATTGTTCAACGTATAACTATGGAATTATCCTAGTTGGAGGAGGACCAATCAAGTATTTCAGAAGATTATGATCATGTCTCAGATCTCATACTACCAGGTTCGTTGAAACCTTCTATTAAAGTTTGAATAACTATCATCAATGTTTTATGCTTTGGTCATTTAGTGGACTCACGCATTAGCACTCCATTTTTTCCAGGGAACATATACGTAGTGGTTTCTCCAAAAGGTAATGAATGGGGAGATGATTATTTGCTAGCACATTTCTTAGAGGGAAAGCAGACCCTCATATGATTAGTAACATACTCCTAAGACATTGAATTTCCAATTGGGTCGATGGTTATTAAAGGATAATATTTGACCCTGGATGAAAGAACACTAAAGAAAGGTGGTTATGTTTTTCAAGATTATAGACTAGGTGAAGTTGTATACTACTTTACAAACTTGGTTGTCGGCACAAACCTCCAACTAAAAAAAATCCAAGTAAGAAATCATCAAAGGTACGATACTTTTTCCTTACTTTTGTTGGAGAAATTTCTATTTTCGACGCACTAGTTCAATGAGAGTAACACTAGTTCAGTGAGAGTTAACTGACTAGTTCTATTTTAAACTTTCTAATCTTAGACCATCACTATTATGCATGAATTCCTAATTATATGATTCCATTTCCTATATGAGTTAAGATCACTCACTCATTGATTAGATAAAAAATATATATTGATTATCATTCTTCATTGTGTATCTCTCTTCCTTTTCTTGATAAGATTTGTTTGTGTATGCTTTAGCTAGGTCTCTTGTGCGGGTTTCCATGAAACAGTCACATGGTATCAAAGCTATGTTGCTTAGAGCAAGCCAGACAAACCAAAGAATAAGGAAAATCAGAGTTTCGACAAGCTAAATCCATTGTCGTAACTTTCAGCAGTGATTTCTCCAAAAATATTAACTTTTTGAGAAAACGGTTCACGTGGGAAGTAAATCGGCCCATTCTACAGGTGGGTTTTCAAGGGTTTGGCGAGATTCGTCACCGTTTTCTCCGAAAGTAAGTCAGAAGATAGCCTCTTGAAACTAGTATGAATCTGTGGTCGTACCTTTCTCCAATGTATTCTCCCCAAATTTTAAGTTTTTGACGAAACGACTCACATGGAAAGTAAATCGACCCATTCTAGAAGTGGGATTTCAACCATTTGGAGAGATTCCTCACCGTTTTCTCAGAAACTAAGCCGAAAGATAGCCTACTGAAATTGATATGAATTCATGGTCGTACCTTTCTACAGTGATTGCTCCCAAAATATTAGGTTTTTGATGAAACAACTCACGTGAGAAGTAAATCGACCCATTCTGCAAGTGGGTTTTCAATCGTTTGGTGAGATTCTTCATCGTTTCTCCAAAATTAAGTCAAAAGATCGTCTCTTGAAACTGATACAAATTTTCACTTAAAATGTTTTTTCTGCAGTGATTTCTTAATTTTTCACTTGTAGATTGAGAGTGAATTTTTAGGGGTTCTTAGAAACAGTGGGAGAGATGGATAGGACAACTATTATACAGTCAAACTTGGTGGTAATCCTCACACCATACAATTAATTTGATTGGAATCCCAAGGCATAATTCCAACTCAGAAGGAAAGGACTGTATAATTTGATGATGGCGATAGAAACAAAACCCACATCAGCGATTGAGAAGATGAAATGGGCGAACCATAAGGATGAGACCACATGAATACTTCTTGATTTAATCTCCATTGATTTATGGTTTCATGTTGTTGCATGCAATACTCCAAATGAGATTTGGACCACCCTGGAAGGAAACTTTGGAAAGAAGGATGAGATGCGAGGTCATATGCTTGAGGTAGAGTTGAATACCTTAGACCCTAAAAGTTTTGATAATATACAAGATTTTTTTACTAAATTTAAATCTTTGATTTTGAGCTTGGGTGAATGTAGTATTGACAAGTCTACACAAGAGAAACAATTGATTCTAACAATCTTGGACAAGCTAGGACCAGAACACGTTATATATGTCTCCAATTTCCATTATGACAGATGTCTTTTTGGAACAAATTGGAAAATGCCTACGTTGGCTCAGTTCATTGAGTATCTTACAGATGGGCCTCATGAAAGATCCCAAAGCACATGCACTCACCATGCATGATGGAAAAGGGTCATCTAAACAGAATGGGAAGGAGGGATATTCCAAACCTTTTAATGATTATTCAAGTTCCAAACACTCTTCAGATTCCAAGAAGAAGAAGAAGGGAAAGCAGTGCACTTACTGCAATAAACCGAATCATGAAGAATCCACGTGCATGAGGAAATAGATCGATCTTATGGCACAGACACTTCAACATAACAACCTTGGAAAATTCATTCCAAAGGGAGTCAAGAAGCAGAAGGAAGAAGATCCTGAACCTAAGAAAGGTAATCATCATGCTATGGTTTCAATTAATTCCTCATGTGATTCATGGATTATAGATTATGGTGCATCTCATCATATGGCAGCGAAAGAGGAAGTTTTCTCTTCTTTGAGTCCATGCTCAAGGCCCCATATTCTCATGGGGGATGATACTCCAGTAGCAGGAGAAGGGAGAGTGGAACTCCACAATGGAAGTTTTGAGAATGTTCTACATGTTCCAAAGCTTTCTATGAATCTGCTCTCAGTTTATTAGATCACTCAGAAAGGTAAAAAGGTTGAATTTACATCAAATTCAGTTTCAGGAATTGACATGCACGACAATTCCATCATTGCAATTGGTGAGGTGGATCACAAGTCAAGGTTGTATAAATTCACTAAGTTTTTTTATGCTGACTCTTTTATTCTACTTACACATAAGGATAGTACTTTTCATGCACCTCTAGTGCAACATGCATATACTCTTGTTCTTCCATCAGTTTCAGACATTAGAGATGATTCCATACACTCAGATTATGTACATGGAAATAAGCAGGTAGTACAGCCAGATAAGAATCCATCACTGAAGCTTCAGCAGATGCCCAAGAAGGCACAGATGACACTTCAGGCTACAAACAACCTTGCAGGGAATCCATTGGATTCAAGGATGACTCGATCTCAGCATGATGAGACTTCTTATGTACTTTCAGTTTCAGAACCTGCAATGCCCATGCATTGCTATATGGTTCAATCCACTGATCTTCAGAACTACAATAAGGTTTTGGGCAATCCATTATGGAACGTAGACATGCAGAAGGAGTATGAATCACTCATAAAGAATCAGACTTTGCATCTGGTTCCACTACCACTAGAAAGGAATATTTTCAGGTGCAGATCGGTCCACAAGATCAAGAGGTACAAGGCTAGAGATGTTTCCAAAGGACTTCATCACATCCATAAATATTTCTATATGTTCACGAAGACTTTCAATGAGAAGAAGTTTCAGACTTTGCAGGATCGTCTTGCAGTGAAGAACACAATTGCCTAGCAACTGTCATTTTCTTCTTTTCATACATTATCTTTTGAGGGGGGGTTTTGTTCCCACGTGGTTTTCCCTCTTTCCTCACTTTTATTCAATGTTTATTAGTTGCATTTTACATGAGTACCTAATATGTCTTAGTAGTTGGGATTCATTTTTTACTCCATAGTGATGTTCAGAGGGGGTGTTGGAGTGTTACACATGAAATTTTCACACCTAGGTACCTCGCCCTAAGTGTCGTAAAGTGTCGTATAAGTGTTGCATACACCTTGACACCATGGAATAACCTATGTCACAATCCCTAGTCAATGTGGAGGAGGGATATATATTACATGAAGGCAGAAATACCAAGTACACATGAATTATTATTAATATTCATGGAAAAGGAATTGATTAAGTGTGA
>SNQJ01S0242106.1:0-13424 GCA_010110895.2 Picea sitchensis
AAAACATCAATCTGTTAGTATGGATGGATTATTGAAGGTACTATTACAATGAATTTGAATATCGCTTAAGAATATTAAACGTGAGGAAATTGAATGATTTTGAACATACAACTTTTATTCATAGAAATTTTTAATAACTATGTTGAATTTGTTTTTTCAAAAGTGGTATCTTAGTTTTCCAACAAATATAAGGTATATAGTTTATATGGTTTCTATAAAGATAAACCATATAATGTATTTTTGTTTATATCATTTAGTAGAAATATAAATAATAATATGTAGATGCTATGGCATCTTATTGTTCTAAAACATATGGATTAGAAAGGTAACATCAATATCATATGGAGTATATCACTTTTTTTAAGTATAGTTGCACTATCATGATGGCGATGGTTTATATATTGTTCACCTTATAATAATAAAATAAATAATATTAATGTAATAAATTATTTAATATTTATTATTTTCTAGGTTATTATTGTATACTTTTTTAATATGTAATTGACTATAATGATTAAATAAACATTTTGACTTTATGTTGAATTATAAGTTAAGTGATTATATAGTAGGTCATTTAGTTTTATTATTTTTCATTATTAATACAATAGTTTCTTGTTATTATACATACTTGTGAGGGTGATCATTTTTTAACCTAGAAAGTTGCAATTTTTGTATTTCTATAATATATTAATACATCAATAAACTGCTCAAATAAAACAATCTTGGTTATGTTAGACCATGTTGATTATGTTTAACACGGTTGAATTGGTTTAGTATGGTTGGTCAGGGTTGGCATTGGACAATGATAGTTGATTAATGTTCACTATAGTTGAGGATGTAGAAATGGCTTGAAAAAGGGAAACTATGGTCAACAATGGTTGAAGAGGTTAATTTTAATATTCAATCACATTGCAAGATGAAGGTCACTTCAATATATGTTTTCAAATTTGATGGTATGGTTAACTTCAATATTATGTCACATTTGTGACATTAAGAGGGTTGGACCTACTATTATTTCACATTGTTACACTAAGAGGTTTATAATATCATTATATTTATTGTAATGTTAATCTTTGTTGACTTATGTTCACCAGTTATGTTCCTTAAGGGTTATGTGACATTGTGATGTTCCTTGAGGGTTATGTTGGATTATGATGTTTCTACTGCTATGTCACATTGTGACATTCCCGTAGGTCAACTTATATGAATTGTTACATTCATTGATGGTTATGATTGCATTGTGGCATTCATCAACAATTATGTGGGTATCAGGAATTAAGAGGTTAACTTAGCCATTATGTTAAAGTATGATAAACATATATTTATAATATGGTTATATATATTGAAATGTTCATATCGGGTTGTCTTATGTTGACTTGATATGGTCTTCACGTTATACCACTGAAACGCCTTCATTAGGGATTATGCCACATTGTGGTATTACTTAGGGTTATGTCAATTCTAATGTTTCAATGGTTGCTTCACATTGTGACTTTCAAATTAGCTTACTTGTCGCAAATTGTGATGTTACTCAAAGGTTAAATTACATTGAGATTGCTTGGCCATGGATGACTATGGTTGATAATGTTTGACTATGATGACCAAGGTTGACAATGGTTGACCATGTTTTACTATGATGACCATTAAATTATTAAATTTGAATAAAGATTGTGGTATTTGATAATGATTTCTTCATTATTATGATGATACAACATGTTTATTTAAATTCTCTACAATATAATGTATGTGTTTAAAAAATAAATTGGCCATGGTTGATCATTGTTCACCATGGTTTGATATGGTTGAACATGGTTGAATATTGTTTAGCAAAGTTAGTGTTGCTATGGTTGAACTAAATTCTTGTGTCACATTTGTGACACTAAGAGGTTGATAATATGGTTACATCTATTGGGATGCTCAACTTGGTTGAGTTATGTCAACTTTACTTACATTCTAATTGTTATGGGGTCGCATAATGACCCTCATTTCACATTGTGTCTTTCTTCCCTCAACTATTATTTCCTATTGTGACTTTCCTAATGGATTATGTTAAATTCGTGATGTTCCTCCATGATTAAGTCACATTTTGACATTTAGTTTATATAATTTATATTGAATTGCTAGGTTCCCGAATGATTATGCCGCATTATGACATTCATCAAAGGTTATGTCATATTGAATTTGGTTGACTATGATCGTCCATGGTTGACCATGATGGCATTGGATGACGGCATTGACTGGTTGAAATGATGTTTGACCATGGTCGCAATCTCAATGGTTATGTTGATTTAGACATTCCTCATTGGCTATGCTAGGGTTGTTACTTTCTGCCTGGCTTATTTATGTGAAAAATGTTATGTTCCTCAATGGTTATGTTACATTCTACCATTCATTAAGGGTGATGTCCCATTGGAATGATTCTTAAGAATTAAATTAGATTATGGAACTCCTTTATGATTATTTTATATTGTGACATTCATCTTGTTGCATGATGAACCATTAAGGGTTATGCCAAACCGCAAGATTCCATAAGTGTTAGGTTGTATTGTAATTTTCTCAATGGTTATATAGAATTATCTCAATTCATATATAGTAAAGTACACATTACAATGCTTACCAATTTGTAACTCCCCTCTACTTACAAAAACATCGATGTATAATAGGTAAAAAATGTCTATGCATTACAAAATTAAAATTGTCGAAATAATTAATAACACATCCCAAGATACAAATCATCATAAAGTAATAATGGAACATTCATGCATTAACATAATTAAATAAATCTAATGCATAATCAATGCAAAACATAAAGACCAACACACAACTAAACATAACACAATCAACTAAAGAAAATACACAAATGATCAACCACGCCATTGAGTAATAAAGAACTAGCCACCCAACCTATCTTGCATGGTTCGCACCTCTAGGACACATAAGCAACGCCAAGCCCATGATTCATCTCATTGATTTTGACCACCTAAGGTCTCAGTTGGCAACCGCTCGGAGGAACAAGGAGCTATCTACAACCATTAATAAACACGTTTCATAAATTCGAACACTAGATTTAAGGCATCGAGTAAGATTTAGAGCATGTACTAAACTTCAAACAACTCTCCTCTTTATCCAAATACAACGAACTTCGAAATAAATCAACCATTATGGATCGGTACTTCCATTATGAAAGCAAAGCAAGTATTTCCAGGATGAAATAAATACTTTCTTTGTCCATAAATAAGTAAAGGTCAACGTGGAAATGACTCCTTATACTGTTAGAGCTAGTGAGAGGCGATTCAACTGCCTCACCTCCCAGGTTAGGGTTGCTGATATGTCGAATGGATGTTCAACACGTTATTTTGTATTAGATTAGATTGTAACGGAACCTACCAAGTATGACAACCATTCTAGTATATAGGTGCAAATTTTTTTTTTTCTTTCTTTCTTTGTGCCATGTGTGCAGTAGAAGTAAATCACACACTTGACTTGCGCCTTTGACAACCAAAAAGGCGACTCATGGTGTTCATCGTGATGAAGACAAAAAGCATACGACGAAAATCGCTAAACTAAATAAGACCATAGGCAGGTGCACAACGCAAACATTTAGCGACAAGGTAAAATTGACCGCTAAATACGCATCGACCTCCCGGCCCCACCTGCAAGGTTAGGGACTCCAAGACATAATCAACGCCAAGCCCGGTTTCCCATCAGCCTTTAACCATTTAAGGTCTCGTGGTCGGGCGACTATTCCGAGGAACATGGAGGTGTCTACATCCCACCCGGCCACAATGCATCAAGCAACCAACTGATCACAAGCAAGTACAACATAAGTAAGAAGAACAACCGCGCTTCTTTCTAAGGCGCTATGGACAAGGATTCCATACCGTAATCTAAAATTCAAATAATTAAATGAATCGACAACCCTTATTTATTAACTCCGCGTAGTTTTTGTACATAAATTCAGGTCATGGCGTCATATGTTATTAACAATCGCAATACCACTGCCATGTATTACTAACCATCGATCATTTATATCGCATATCCAGACCATGATCTTACCATTACAATAACTCTTAAATGCTGCACCTACCAATTTCTAATAACCTTTTCAAGATAAAACGTTTAGTTCCAGCATGAGGAGCTCTCATGCCTTGTCCTCATAATCATAAGGTTCATTAATGATACAATTAAACGACATCATAATTATAAGTAACATTAACTTGGAATAACAATACACCTCTTACTTTAAAGTGGCAAAATAAAAAGAATAAAACATAACATGACAATATTAAAAGGGCAATATGGGGAAGGATGATCTATCAATATATAAAATGACAATCATAGAGATAGATAACATTAAGAATCTAATTTAAAACCTTACCATAATCGAGAGTATCTGCTTTAAACATTAAGTGCATTAATTTTTCCATAAATTCAGAGATGCTATCATTAATGGGTGGGTTTTGTTTATTGGATTAATTAAACCTTTGTCTTGTGAGTTAGCGAGAGCTTAGAAACCGTGTAAACATATTTATATACCTTTTAATTTAAAGTGGCAATCAAAAACAATAAAACATAAAATGACAATAATAGATAGCCACATATTCCATGATTTTTTTATTTTTATTTTTTTAAGGGCAATCTCATCGTCCTAAGTACAACATCGTCACCTCTATAACTTATCTCAGGGTTAAAATATCAATGGCATAATGATTTGAATGACAATATGTGACCCATCCATCTTTAAATCGATCTCTGTTAACATAACAATTTAGGAAGGACCTAATTGGCAATAATAAAAATCGCCAATATCGAAAATAGCCACATTAAATGACAACATATAATTTCACCTCCTAATTATATATTGAGAGTGACACTAACATTTAATAATGAAAGGAAGGCTTATTACCCTTGTAATACCATTTCAATATTACAACTTACTTAACATTCTCGCAACCTTCCTTACAATAGCGTGACTAGACCGTTGGTAGTACAAGGTGTAAAATCTGATGGGTGGTTGAAGCTATCTGAAAGGAAGGCAGAACGTTTCACATATAACAGCCTAAATAATATTGAGGAGTACATACATACGTGTTGGCAATGATGGAAACTATTAGACAATGAAATGAATGTATTTTTAAGTATTATTTTATTGAATGTGCTAATCTTATCAACAGAGCTCTGAACCAGGTTGAAGAATGACCCATCCCTCCATCTTGACATTACCATTACAATCAGAAAGAAGGCGAGAAGAAATATGCTGCAGGTTACCACGAACAACCGGAAACTAACAGAGAAGATCAGGATAGCTGGGCAGTAGCTTGATTCCGACAGAGTCTTACAATAACATGACCCCGCAGTTAGCATTGAAATGCGGATTGAACAGAGGTCCCACCAGGGCGCAAAGGAAAAATTTATATCAATACAAGGAAGAAGAAGAATTTCAAAAACTGTCGGGCAGAAAACGCCCCTTCTTACCAGCGACTCAGGTGTAAAAAGGCGGTTATGACAGCAGCCAACTATCAAGGGACTGGTGGGCGCAGTGAGGGGATATAATCCCGCGGTCAGAGGCTGTCATGGACACAGTCGCGAGGGCGCCTAACGGGATTCATGTCACAAACAGGGTCAGGTTAGCAACGCCGCCGGGTTAATACCTTTTAATGCTCCCTCTCTCCATATTAATATCCACCATAGACATATACCACAAATAAAAGAGAAACGCCTCTCGCATCACACACGCCATGCTAAACAACGCCATATGAAAAACGCAGATCAAATCGCAGGGGTACTGATGCCAGTCTAGAGGAATAAACACAGACCAAATAAGAAAAAACAACGCGCCACTGGCTACTATGCTCGGACAACAGGAATCGGATGAATCAAACTCAAAAAGAACGTGCTTGTCTGCCCGATGCCCGCGGGAAATGGTGCGCACTCAGCCATTAAGGGTATGACACACACAACGTCCACAATGGGTTAAATGCCCAAGACATTGAAATGAATTCCAAAGCTAGACAGAGGTGGAAACAGTCCAGGTTTGCCCAAGAGAAAATACGCAGACACAGAAGCTGGGCGAAAGGTATGGGTCTCAGATTGGAATTCCCGGATGCAAAACACACAAGGAATTAAAAATTCAACTTAAAAACTGTACAAGGTCATCAACGCAAGGAAGCCGTATTCAACTTTATGAACAATTATCAGATTATGTTATCAAGTTAAAATTACAAAATTCTGCCTATCATTCGTTAAGAGATCTAATTCTACGCTCTCCTAATTTTAATCCAACTCTACAAATGTCGCGAGATCCGAAGGCATACTACGCTTTTTATGTACGTTGAACAGTTCCTAATCGGATTTAACCTATCAGTATTGAAACTACAAACAGTTTCTCTTGACTAAACATTTGATAAATATGGAGGCCATTTAAATTCGGATTTAATAAACACGTCAAATTAGTTATAAAATCAGTCAACAAAATAGAAGTCATTACAGTTCAGATTTAATAAATATGTTAAGCTTAGCTGCATCAATTCCTCGCTACCGCTTCTTTGTATACGTCCGCTACCAGGTCCCATTCTGTCAGCTCCTCGCTGCCGACCGCAGTGTCTCACACCGGGTACCTCCCAAATTAAACGCCGTAGGGGCACTCCCCTCGCCTCCCCCGTCAGCCTCGAAATGCTAGCGCCAAGAATCCATAGATGATTAGCTACCGTACTTCCACTACTGAAGCACATCTAACAAGCCGAGATTACACCTAACTCTCGCCAAGAAAATCCACAACCAATTGGCAGCGAACACATACCACCGATCCCTCCTTCTTCCTTCCTTTCCCTTTCATTTATAGCCCATTGAGCCCACCTACTTTCCGATTATTAATTAATAAAAAGTTATGACAAACCTCCCAACAATCTCCACCGTCCATAATACTCATCCTAGGGTTCTCCAATAATTAATTTCCTCATTATTAATTAAAAGTCTAAATTCCCTCACACCCCCAAAAATCAGCCCTTAAATCTCTCCTAGGTTCCTAGATCCCTCTCATGCTTTTATTTACTTTCCTAAAATGATGTTTCCGAAATTTAGTAGTTACTAAATGCCGACTCCCCTTTTTTTTCCTATGTCTCCCACTTTCCAATTTTTTAGTTTCCTAAATCCAAGTTTCCTTTATTTTATTTTATTTTTTATTTTTTTATTTTCTCTTTCTTCTCTCTTTCCCATTATTTATTATTATTATTAATTTTTTGTTAAACCCCCAAATGATAAAAGCCGCTTTAACATTCTTTTCAATATATATATAGACAAACATTTTTATTTTATTATTTTCTATTTATTTATTTTACTTAAATCCTAGTTTCTAATACTCCCCTCTTTAAAAAATCAAGTACCTTTATAATTTAAAATCCATGGTTTTCACTTAAATTAACTCCCTCAATACTCTTACCCCCATTACCTTTTAGAAGACTTTAATTAAATCCTAGGCGGGTGTTAATACCTAGGTTCACTTTGGAGGATCTTTCTAGGGCCAACTCAAATTTATCTTAGAGATGTTTTAATCTAGGCTCTTGATTTGTCGGTATATACCAATTAGGGGGTCGCTTTGAGAATTTATCATGTCTCTGGAAGGTCTCGTGGTCGCCTAGGTCGCCTCATCATCATCCTCAAAGCCGCATTTGCCCCTTCGTGATCTACTCACATGCTCCAAGGGTGCCACTGGGCCTTTGATTGCTTTGGTCGTATGACGCGTTCTTCTTCAGATGCACCACGTACTCCGCGGGTGCCACTCACGACTTGTAATTATTTATGCCACGTGTTCTTTCGTGATGCACCACGGTCTAAGGGTGCCACTCGGCCAGCTTGATGGATTGCAGACTCTATAACCCCGAGTCAACATTCACTGTGTGAATCTTTGTGGGAGACTAAGGGCTCTAAGTAATAAGACCCCCACCTATTGCACTTCCTTTAGAATCATCGTGAGCTTTATCGTCGCAGCTTCGCCTCACGGCATCGTGGATCCTCTCAACTAGGTAATCGTTAACTGAGCTACGGCTGAGTAAGTAGTAGGTCAGGATGTGGTTGCTGTCCAATTTCCCTATCTCTTCGAACTGTGTGCCTCTTTATCATATAGAGTCTCGGGTCAGGTAAGCTTTTCATCGCCACTGCATCATCAACTACCATGTTGTGATCATGTCAACAACACATCATAAAATCAATAGCATATCATCAAATCGAAACAATATCACCGTAAATGAAACAACTCAATAAATTTTACCCTCGACTCAATCCGGAGTCCAAGGGAGTTCTACCGGGATTCCTCTCGCGATCCTCAAGGTCCAAAACCCCGCACACTCAATGAAACTGAGTCAACAGCATTTCGCTTCCAAATCAAGGTAGTAAAAACATCATATATAACTTAACGCATCATAATGAGAGAAAAGTTTTATCATCATTAAACTGATCACTCTTATGGTGCAAGTGTCCCCAAATAATAAGTTTGGTAAGTGAGCCGGATGCGCGTATATACCCTTGGTCTAAACTTCGTCCCCAAGTTTTCAAGATAAATGCCGAAAATAAATGTACCATAAAAATCATAAATGCCACAAGATCACAAGTCTATCTATCAAACAAAATGGAAACCGCTGACGCATATCATAAGCCTCCTCCTAGGTAGCCGAGTGTGAACTATAATCGCCCCATCGATCTTTGATTGCCTACCGCTCGACATCGTAATTGTCAACGCTGATGATCTAGAATGGACTGCCTAGCCGCGGAGCTGCCTCCCCTCGTCGGACACTGCAAGGAACTCATGTCAATCACGCACGTAGGATCACTATCCTAATGTCCCAAAATCGATACATGAAAAACATAGTGCATACGCTTCAAAGAATCGTGCATAGTCGATAGGCCACGGGCCCTTTCATTAATCTCGAAGGTCCTATGAACCTAGGAGAGAGTTTTAGTTCCTTTCCAAACTTGATCTTAACTCTTACGCGTTTAACCAAGAAGAAGACTCGACGCCAACCTCGTAACTACTTGCCGACTCTAAGTAAGACGATAACTCTTCAAATAACTCGGCTCTTTATCCTTGTCTTATGGTTTGCATTTGTTCTTTCATTTCTTAGATCGCTTATGGTCCCACCAAGACCCTACCCCAAGCCGATCCCATCTCATACAACCGACATGGTCTTCATATAGAACTCGAAAAGCCATCTAATGGTGCTCAATTTGTTATAAGCTAATTCTACTAGAGGCAAGAATTCCTCCCAACACTTTTGTTGGTCCATCACATACATGTGCAAACATGTCTTCCAAGGTTTGGTTCAGACGTTTCCGTCATTCATTACCGGGTGATACTCAAGACTAAAATTGTTGGGTTCCTAAGGCCTCTTGAAACTCATCCAAAATCGCCCAATAAACACCGATCCTCGGATCGATATAACTCTTTTGGCATGCCATGCAGCCTCACAATCTCATTGATAAAAATTCTAGCTGCGTCAGCCCGACACGCCGCATGCACCGGAATAATAAAATGAGAAATCTTTGTAAGAGTGTCAACTACTACAAAATCGAAGTCGCGTGTCTCCTTGCCGCTAGTGGCAATCCAACAATAAAATCCATCAAAATGACTTCCCACTTCGATTCCTGAATGGCATGGGGTTGTAATCTTGCTCTGCGTCTATGTTCGCCTCTTTTACCACGACACTCGAGACATCTAGGCCACAAAGTTGACTATGTCGGCCTTTCATTCTTTCCGTATGAACAAGGGCTTAAGGTTCATCTTCGGGTGGACTCGGTGAGCCATGTAACCTTCTATGAGCCTCACTCGATCAACATCCTCAATTGGCCGCTTACGTAATGAACTGACACCTCTAAACTTCAATAAACCATCGCCATCAAAGGTAAATCCCTCAAATCGCGGCACCATCATAGTGTTTTTGTCCAATAAAATCCTCGAACTCTTTGTACCCGGGCCATCGCCACACCAGAAAGTGAGAATCTTCACGATTCATTGAAGAGGCATCACTGAAATATGCTGGCCTCCGGACTCAATGCATCCGCCACTCGGCTCACTGCTCCCTTTATGTAAGTAATCTCAAGTCGTATCATCGAGCAATTCCGACCAACGCCGCTTTCGCGCTCGTGTCGCTTTGCGTAAAATGTGCTGTAATCCACAATGATCACCCTTAATTCAAATTTTCATTCAACCAGGTAGTGTCTCCAAACCTTTAAGGCATATACGATGGCTAACAACTCCAAATCATAAGATACACGTAGTTTTCTCTATGCCTTCTTAACTCTTGAAATGTAAGCAATCACTGGTCCATCTTGCATCAAGATTCCACCTAAACCTTTCCTTGATGCATCGCTGCATCAAGAAGTCTATGTCCATGTCGTGGATCCTTTTATATCTACTGCGGTCGTCAACAATTCTCTAAGCCTCCTAAATGCTTCCGCCGCATTTTCCTCATTCACAAACTTCTTGTTTTTCTTTCCGCACCTGATCGGATCAAGCATTGAAAATCCTTCGACAAACCGGGCCGGTAGTATCCCCGCTAAACCCATAAAACTACGACTGCGGAAATTTGCCTGGCCGCTGTTATTCCATAATAGCCTCTCAACCTTGGTTGATCCACGGCGCATACCTTCACCGAGATGACATGCCCTAGGTAGTGAATCCCCGGCTCTGATAAAAAGAGCATTTGGACAACTTCCCATATAATTTGTGCTCTCGCAAACACTGTGATACCAGTTTAGTGCTCAAGTTGCCCTCCGCCGCCCGAAAGAGTAGACCAAACATCATCAATGAATACTTGGACGAATCCTTGTCTAAGTATTCGTCGAACACCCCGCTCATCAAGCTCATAAATACCCTTGGGGCGTTTTTTAGTCCAAACGGTAAAACGGTAAATTCTTAATGTCCAAATCTCATCTTTAAAGTGGTCTGTGGATGTCATCCTCTTGATCCAGAATCAGATAATTCCTGATCAGAAATCGATCTTAGAGAACATCATCGCATTCCCTTCATCCGATCAAATGATCATTTATTCTGGTAAGGGTAATCGGGATTCTTGATCGTGAGTCTTGTTCGGGCTTGATCAGAGTCGATGCAAAGCTCCACGAACCGGGTCTTCCTAATGAACCGGGACGGGTAATCTCCCACGGTGACACACTAGGACGATCATCTCCCAGATCCAAAGAACTCCTTCGGGCCAGATTTTAACTTGCAACTCCAAGGTCGACATTCGATAAGGTGTCCTAGCTATTGGTTCGGTCCCCTGGCCAGTCTATAGTAAACTCCAATTATCTTTCCAACGACATCCCAAGTAACTCCTCAAGAAACACATCTGCAAACTCTCATACCACTGAAATTTTTTCTAATCCCTCTACCTCGCCCTTTTCATTTATCACTAAGATAGAATATAACTTTCATCCCTTTCACATACTCTTCTATAACTGTAAGGAAGAGACGAACCTCGTGGATACTCCCCGTTCGTCCTACTATCACACGCCTCTATCCTTCATCATCGACTCAGCTCAACCATTTCGTCTTTTGCGCTTGAGTATCACATCACGCGATTCCAACCAATCCATGCCAATCAATTTACGCCATAATGACTCCCTAAGATCGCTAAATACAAGTTGACCTTTGTGACAAATTCTCCTAGGTTAAGGGCGCAGCTCGTAACCTTCCTCCAACCTTTTGTTTAGCCTCGTCATCTCTAATGGTTGGAACTCGCCCCCTGCTCGACTACCTTTACTCTTTAATCCTTTTCGCCGCACTTAAATAAACTCTCGCAGAAAGCACCTCCTTCGGCTCCATCAAAAATACTAAGGTCTGGTCGTACCGACAAGCATCTTCGGCCGCCTCGAAAGGCCGACTGCGTTTCGCCTCGGCGTTATTCACCGCAAAGATGAATCCAATGGGCCTTTGGTCGGCGTCTCCCACCATAGCAGTCTAGCCGATCCCGACGCTCGTCCTCTTACGTGATACACGGTGTGGCTCCCACACGCCCAACACTCCCTTCTTCGCCCAAAGAGTCTCCGTGCCCGGCAGAAGACGACTTCCACCGCCTCAATCCCGTTTGTTCTCACAATGTGTCTAAACCGCCGCGGCGTACACTGCTGCCGGGCTGGGGTCCTCGGTAAGGTGTCCGTTGTTGAGGTGGCGGTCACCGAGGTGTAGTGAAAAAGGATCCTCTCTGGAAGCCACAAAATCGTGGCAAATGTCTAGCTGGTGTCTGATGATATTGTGCACCAGATATCACCTGTCCTGTCTGTCTTGCCGAATTCCTGCTCTGAACCCCACTGATAATATCCTCCTATTCTATAAGGAGCTTCTGGAAAGAATCATGAAAGTTTTGACTTATCAGAATCCTAACCTTTGCACGCAGCGTTTCGCGCCAAACACGAACCTTGACCTTGAAGCCAAGAATGACAAGCGGAGTATACCGAGCGCTTCCATAAAATGACTAGGCAATCGCATTTACCTCCCTCGTCAGTTGAACTCATTGAGCTGATTTCAATAAAATTCCCCGTATATTCTCTCGAACCGCCTTTGAACAAATTCTATGACACGCCTTTCCAACGCCATGTTTAGTTACGCGTTTCGCCTTCCAATTACAGAAGAGCGCCCTTTAGTTGAAATACCGCCTTTACGCGTGAACCTTCATGTTGAGGTATAGTCGCTGGCACGCGAAGCACACGCCATATTATCTAACCATGCTCTCAAAAGGGCCATCCGCACCAAAGAATTTCCGGAAATTTCTTACCTTCGGAAGTTCACGGCAGGCGCACAAAGAACGGCCACTCAAACAGTACCGGCGCTCGGCCTCTATCTCTCGTTTCATCACACCAGCTTTGACATGCGCCGAAAGATCTCATCATCCCTACAACATCGACAACTACGATCTACTCCTGTCCAAGAACCTACTCACCACCCTGGGGGTTAGACCCCTCAAACATGGATTCTACTAGAGGCATCACAACTCCTCCCCTAGAACCACATCGTATGCCTCCGTGATGTCCTCTAACCATGATTACCGCATAATGACAAGTACCAACTGAATGTAATAATCACACTATCGTCAACGGAACCTGTGAAAATCCTGCCGTCAGACTCGCCCGATACCATATATAACGAACCTCCTTTTTACGACAACCATTCTAGTATATAGGTGCAATTTTTTTTTTTTCTTTGTGTTTAAGGTGTGTGCTGCAGTAGAAGCAACTACACACTTGACTCTAAGTCGCCTCTTGACAACTGAATAATTACCTGTTCATCGAAGAAGACAAAAAAGCATACGACGAAGTAACCGCAAACGGGGCACACTCATAGGCAAGGTGTAATAACGCAAACATTTAGCTACGCGTAAACCGATCAAGCAAATACGACTGACTACCGTCTCTTAACCTTCCGGGTATACCCGCCC
>SNQJ01S0242108.1:0-13424 GCA_010110895.2 Picea sitchensis
ATGGGGTGTAAATACTTCATGGGGTATAAACACGGCTGAAAGTAAAAGACCTCTAAATCAGGAAGATAATCAGGCTCCTGTTGACGGGCGAAATTGAACGCTCGCCAACTGGAGGAGTGGATCCAGTCCGGGGTTGTCTAAATAACCCAAGCCATTTGGTATGATCCACCCCGACGGGTTTAGAGGCTCTGTTGGCCGATCTAAGTCCTAGGAAAATGAAAGAAAAACTAACTAAAGGAACTAATCTAAATGAAAACAACAATCAAAGCAAACTAATAAATAAATCTGAAATATATATATACAGTCTGTTGTCTAATATTATACAGCAATAATTCTATGAAATTAAATGTTCAATTATCAACAGAATTAGATCTCAACTACAAATGTACAATATTTACAGATTACAGATTTTAAATCAAAAAACCTGAAAAAACCATTGGTGAGTTGTCCTATGACAGCAAAACTATTATTTTTGAATTTTATAATTTTATGAAACAAAAATAAAGTGGCAATTATCAAAGATGAAAAATTAAGATAACAATATGTACTATAAAACTAAACTATACATCTATTTAAACTACTATAAATTCACAAATTTATTATCTATCAAATTGCAAATAACAATCTAACCTGAAGTAACGCTTTCCAATTTGTCCTATGCAAAGTATTCGATTTAGTTGTTCGATGGGAGGAAACCCGCACCAGATTTTCCACAAGCTTCTTGTAAATAGGAAGCAGCAGTGCTCTTTGAATATAAATGATAGGACAAACAAGACATAAAACTTACAACAATCTTAAGATTTACAAATCATCATAGTTAGATAAACCCGTATGCGAAGATTTGTACAAAATGATTCATTTAACTAAGAAGATAAACCTTTAATTCATTGAAATGAAACAAAGTAATTGTTGTACTTTAAAATAAGAGACGTCAGATATGGAAAACACATAAACCAAATCACATCAACCTGCAATGAATTATGATAGCTAAAGTAGTCGATAATTTATTGCGAACTGATATGAAGAAAACTTGAAATAAAAGTTTGATATATTGAAAGCTAAAGTTGTTACAAAACATCAACTTTCATCCCAGTTTGTATCCTCATAAGTCCAAAGTATTTCTTCTCCCAATAGTAATGATGATGGGTTCCATAGAGAAGAGGCCATGAGAATAGGGGTATTCCTCGGCCAGGAAGCGTTCAATCTCATAGTCTGAATCCTCGCTCAAGACAATAGGGTTTTTGTCAATGTTTTGCTTAGGCTTGTTTCGGGCACATTGGGATATCCATCGTGCATTTTTCTTTCCCTTACTATTGACTCCAGTATCACCTTTGCCTTGCTTCCTTACCGGCCTTTTAATGGTCTTAGTATTATATTTAGCACACGGCTCGGCCATGGCATTGGGTAGGTTAATGTTGAGGCAATTCGAGGGTTTGACAGGGGGTACAAGGGTAGGAGATGGCACTGTAGGCACAACCAAAGTTTCAGTAACCACAACTTTATCCATTTGAACACACTCGGGGGTGGCAAAGCCATTCCTGGATAGGAAGGCTTGCCAACAGTCACCACTAAGGCTCAGATGATGAACGATAATGACTTTGATCAAGCAATGATGGAAAAGGCTGCTATCATCCCTCTCACGCTTAAATCGTCTGGACATCTTGTACAGACTAGGTAAAAGATAATGTGGCATATTCAGAGGGTAGTCTATAAAATTAATCAATAACCGAAGATGATACAAAAATACCAAGCCATAACAACCTTCGCAGGTCACAAACTGCTTAACAATTGCCAAAAGATCGTGCCACCTGGGTTTGAGGGCAATGACAGGCATTCCTCTATCACAACTAACAATATTTCTTGATGTGAATAGAAGCGGCCATGGCACCTCGTCCACTTTGGAATTTTTAAACCACCTTTGCCCTGTAGCTGGTAGTCCTGTAGCTAAGCTTAGGAATTCCTCATTTAGCTTGAGTTGTATGTCTCTGACCTTAGCCATGCATCCGTCAAATGTGAGGGCGAACTGTTGGGATATTGAAAGGTTGAAACCCTCAAATCTTTGGATAAAAACCAGTGAGCCGCTATTTTCCAAATCCTTACGAGCATTATCGAATAGCAGGAGTGTTTGGTTGCCATTAGGCTCTATGCGCACCATAGGTGCCATAGGTGAGGGCACGCAGTGAGCAGGGTGAACGGATGAGGGTTTGGACAGGGCATACGCATGATCGAAAGCTCAGGGATTTTCCCAAAACCAACAGAGGTAACCCAGGAGAGAAGGCAGGCATTAATTCCCAAGTGTGCGAGGGTGGTGGAAGGCAATAAACCCAGGCAAAACAATCATATCCAAATGTACAATCTATGGCGCATATGGTGATTCAAATCACCGTTGGTGTATGTTAAAACAATTCCAATAAACAACCATTGATAACTATGATGAGTCGACCCGAAATATTTGCACAAGCAATAATGTTATTTAAAACCAAAAAAATATTTCGAAATCAGCACCAAGGGTTCGATCATAACAAGTATGCGTTGTATGAAATGATTGTACCAAGGGTCTAACCACAATGTCAATGTGTTTTCATGAAACCAATGCGCCAAGGAATTTGATGAAAGACTATAAAACATCAAACCACCAATGTATCAAGGGCTCAATGACAGTCATTATAATATCATCACAATCTTATAAATATGAAGTCATATCAACACAAAAAAATTGCCAAATGAGTAAAGGTTTTGGTGTCTTGCCAACTGTGTGACCATTATTGAATTAGAAGTGCAATGAACACATAGACAAGAGTTGTCATCGTAATTTAGTGATGATTTTAATGCTATTGACATGATTTCGTACCGATATTTTCACGCTTTCAGTCATGAAAACGAAAACAAAAGGCAGGTGTGTGAATGAGCAAAAGATTGCGATGAGAATCAAGGGTTCCAAAACACTTGTGTAGGCAGCTTATAAAGATAGGATAAAAATGTGAAATGGTTGCCAACAATGGCGACACACTGGTAGAAGCAGTTATCTCTGCCAAAAGAACAAATTCAGATTAAGATAATAAGAATGATTCAAACTCAAAAACAACCAGAAAATTGTTTAAACATCAATATTAATCAAATATTCCAGCCGTGTTTAAAGGATGAAAACTGATAACAGTCTTAAGCCAAGCGAGCCATGATATTAAAGATAAAATCTCCAATACTGTTGACAGGGCCATTGCTTCCAGCAGGCATCCATAGCCTCGATAAGGTTGCCATTTAACCCACTCTGATATCTGTATCCTGCCAATAAGTTCTAGATCAGAATAAAGGACATTTTAAGGTCAAGATATTTCATACTTACGAATTTTCATATACCCGACATTGCTTCACTGCCAGCAGGCCTGTTCAGTACCCCAGTGAAGTTGTCTTGGCGTCATGCATGCATTTACCCGCTGCCAGCAGACCTGTTCAGCATCCCGACGGGTTTACAAACACTTCCCACAACTCTTTTATGATTTATTTGGTTTTTTTAAAGATATATAATTGAGCAGGGTGACGCTGAAAATTATGATATTTTAGACATATTTTTCTTTACAGACCTCAACAGAATTTTTTTAAAACTGTCCTTCATTAAGATCCAGAGATGGTTTGTTTACAAAACCAACCTTCTAAGGCAGGGAGACATCTTCTAATTCATTCCCTTGAGGAACAGGGACATCGTAAGAAGATAATAGATGATCGTGACAGGCTTTACTCACAGATCGAAATCAGTTAACTTCTTTCAAACAACAGTCTTTTCTCAACACAGATGTAAATTTCAGAAGTATATAATTGATGTTTAGACAATTTTTCAGGCATTACAGTGAAAGAATTTTTCTGTTTTCTTTGTCTGAACAGTTCCAAAAATCAGGTATGTGTATTTCTGAAGACTGATAAGAGCAAAGGAAAAATCAAAACCAAAAGAAAAAAAGAAAAGCAAACAAAGAAAAATATTTACACAGTATACACAGGATTGTCATCACGCGAAATATCTTTTCAGAGCTTGGCCATTCACCGGATAGGTGTCTGGTTGTCCCTCTAGATTCTGTAATCGGAAAGAGCTGGGACCCAATTTCTCAGCAATTAAAAACTGACCAAGCCATAAGTTCTGAAACTTCGTGTGCTCTCCCTTTCCCTCATGCGGTTTGTCCCATTTCAAGACACGGTCACCTACTTTGAAGTTCCTATCAAAGGTAGAGTTGGCATCAAACCATCTTTTGACCACTAGTTGATGCTGATCTAACTTATGTTTAGCTTGGGCTCTTACCTCTTCTAGTTTCATTAAAGCGTTAATTCGGTTTTCCAGAGGGGGACAGTCTTCTTCTTGTATTTTATGTGATAGTTGTAGTGAAGGAAGAAGAATATGTGGTGGCA
The DNA here is from genome assembly GCA_010110895.2 of Picea sitchensis. Lineage (NCBI taxonomy): Eukaryota > Viridiplantae > Streptophyta > Pinopsida > Pinales > Pinaceae > Picea > Picea sitchensis. Next base: position 4,396 of record SNQJ01S0242108.1, read on the forward strand.
GAATTGCTTCTCTGCCATAGACGATAAAAAAGGGAGAGTTACCTACAACAATTTTTGGTGTTACCCTATCAGCCCAGATTGCATTTAACAGTGCATTATGCCAGTTTTTGTGATTTTCAGATACCATTCTCTTGATGATTTTAATCAGATTCTTATTTGTTGATTCTGTCAATCCATTGCCCTGGGGGTAGTAGCTAGCAGAATACTTCAATTTAATTCATTTTTCTAAAGCGAACTCGCTCATCTCCAGAGATGAAAAATAAGAAGCGTTATCGAATACTAAATAGTCAGGGATACCAAAACGAGTAATAATATTTGAATTTAAAAAGGCAATCACCTTACCGGTATTCACAGTTCTTAATGCGGCAGCTTCAGACCACCTAGTGAAGTAATTTGTGGTTGTTATGATAAAATTATGTTGCTGTGAGGATGGCGGATTGATTGGACCTATAATATCAAGGCCCCACTGCTGAAAAGGGGAGTCTACTGAAATATGTTGCAAAGGAAAGGCTAGTTTCTGTAACCACCCTGATGCTTTTTGACAAATAATACACTTGCGGCACAAGGCATGGGCATCTCTGAAAAGTGTGGGCCAGTAATAACCGGCTCTCAAAACTTTATGGGCAGTGGTGTCACCACCAAAATGCCCACCAGCTTCTCCTGCATGCAATTATAGTAAGACTTTTTCTGCTTCGTCTTTCTCAAGACAGCGCATTAGTACTCCATCAAAATTTTGACGAAACAAAATACTATTAATCAAATGAAAAGAGGAAGATTTAAATCTTAACACTCTTCTTTTAGTGGGATACAGGTGACGGGGGGTTGATCCATGTTCAAGACAAAATTTTATATCATCATACCACAGACTGACAGAGTTTTGTGCACAGCAGATTGCATTTTGACTGTGTTGTCCTAGGTTTGGTGTATCATTTTCTTCTTGTTGTCCTGCTACTGAATCAGCAACTAATTTGCATAGGCCTTGGCCTCTCACTATTTGAGCTGGGGTAATTTCTATGTCGTATTCCTGCAAATAAGTAACCCAGCTCGCCCTCTTTTCGCCTAAATCTTTCTGCACTAACAAATTCCTGACGGCTGGATAAGGGACAATAACTTTCGTCCTAGATTTCAAAAGATAAGATCAGAAGTGCTTGACTGCTTTAAAAACAGCGTAGGATTGTTGATCTACCGCTGGAAAAATTAAGTTCCTCACCTTTGAAAGCAAAGCTAATAAAGGAAATGGGTACTTCATTGTTTTCAGCGTTCTTTTGAGTTAGGACAACAGCGTAGGAACGGTCAGAAGCAAATGTGTAGAGCGTGAAGTCTTTTGAAAAGTCGAGGCTCATGAGAGAAGGATAGTCTATTATGGCCTTCTTAATTGAATTAAAATCTTGGTTTTCTAAGGGTCCCCAATGCTATTGCACATCTTTCTTTATCAGGTTTTGTAGTGGCCTTACCATTTTTGAAAAGATGGGGATGAATCTCCTAACAAAGTTTATCTGGCCTAAGAAAGACTGCATAGACTTTTTTGACAAGGGAGGGGGAAGTTTCACGATGGCTTGAGTCCTTTCGGGGTCGATAATCATCCCTTCACTTGATACAATGAATCCTAAGAGTTTACCTTGTTCTACAGTGAAAATAGATTTTTTAGGATTTAAGGAAATGCCGTATTTATGACATCGTTGTAGAACGGTTCTCAAATGAGCTAGATGATCAGTTTTGTTTTTCGAAAAGACGGTAACGTCATCTAGGTAAACTACGACGGACTGATTGATCAAGCCTTGGAAAGCGATATCTATCGCTCTCTAGAAAGTGGCACCAGCATTAATGAGTCCAAAGGGCATTTTCCTATAAGCGTAGGTGCCCCATGGAGTGCGGAAGGTAGTCTTAAGTTGGTCTGCGGGAGACATCAGGACTTGGTTATACCCTGAAAAACCATCCAATAAGGATAGTCTCTTAGAACTAGATACCTGTTGAAGGATCTGTTCCATGGGTGGGACAGGGTAGTTGTCTTTATCAAACGCTTTATTAAGGTTTCGGAAATCGACGCATAGTCGGATTTCCCCACTCTTCTTCCGGACATGGACAAGGTTAGAAACCCATTGCGTGTGCCTAATTGGGAAAATTATCTTAGCATTCAGGAGTTTATTTAATTCTTTTTTAATAGTCGGTTCGAGTTTAGGGTGCATTTTTCTTAACTTTTGTTGAAACGGCAAGGTTTGGGGTTTCATAGGAATGACGTGTTTTATGATGTTAGGGTCAAAGGTCTTTAGGTCATCATATGTCCATGCAAAGACATCTTTGAATTCCTTAAACAAACTAATAAATGCGGATTTCTCTTTTTCAGAACACCCTACCCCTAAGTTAATGCACTGTGGATTGTCATTAGTTCCCAAGTTTACTTTTTCATATAATAAAGAGGAACTATTTGTTTTACAATTGACCGTTTTTTTGAATTTATCTTGCAGATCGTAAAAATTTTCTAGTCTAACTACAGATTTAGGGATTGAATTTACCATGTCCGATGAAGATTCAGGAGTTCTTGGATCTGGTATTACCATGAAATCGCGCAAATTGTTGTCATGAGTGCATTCGTCGATCATCATGCCTTGAAATGTTTCTTCCATATGCAGGAAGCTAATAATCTTTTGACCTTCGTCGAAAACTCTCCAATTCGTGATGTTGTCAGGAACAGATGGCCTAAACAACAGTTCGACAGAGAATGCATTCAGGGACAAGCCTTCTGCAGGAAAGAGTTTGGAAGCTATGTTAGCTAATAGATCAGCTTCAGAATTATTCAATCTAGGAATAGAATTTATATTGAAAGCAGAAAACTTATTCATTAAATTCCATACCTCGAATTGGTAGCTTTTAAGATGCGGAGACAGACAGTGGATAGAATCTCTTACCTGTCTAACCACGATTTCAGAATCGCCAAAGACAATTAAGTTTTGAATGTTCATATCTAATGCTTTTCTGAGACCCTATAATAAAGCCTCATATTCCGTTGTGTTATTAGTACATTCAAATTCTAGCCTACATGAAATCAGGGTTTTGTTACCTGCCGGATCAATAATAATGCAGCCCGCACCTGCTCCTTCCTTGGACTTCGACCCGTCAAAGTAAAGAGACAAAATTTGATTTTTGTCAGGTGCATGAGACCATTGTGTAGAAGCCGCTGGCTGCGCATATGCTACAATCTCAGACTGTTGTTTTGGGTTGGTGATAACTGAAGTCTCGGCCATGAAATTGCCAAAAAAGGTATCCATCCCTTGTATTTCAGGAGAATCAGCAGAAGGTGTAAATGGTTCATTGGGATCGTTTAGATCGTTTAGATCTGTCACTGTGAACTTTAGGTAATGTTCACGATTTACCTTGATCTTGTTGGGCTTGTCATTCTCGGGCAGCCACACGTGAGACCAATCTATCGCAAAATAGTCGTGTAGCTGCTCGGACCAGTCCCTGCTTAAAAACATACCATACACTTCTGGAATATCCACAACAATAATATCAATTACTTGATGAACTTTGGGGTTAGACAATAATCTTATAAGCACATTCCTTAATTCGCCTATAACTTTAACATTAGTTCGATCAAGTTGGATGATTTTTAAGGTGGATAGTTCAACTTCAGCATTAATCTTATGACACACAGACCATGGCATTACATTGGACGTCGCTCCTGAATCTACCATACAATTGTGCACGTTTCTATTAAAGATTTCGAAAGTTAACAAAAATGGAGGTACATTTCTACGAGTGCTAATGGTGGAAGCTTGTGGCTTTTTACTCGTAGCCTATAAAGCTAATTTATCTACATTATTTACATTATTTACAGGAAGGCTTCCCTTCTCTTGAGGATCAGAATTATTCTTAGCAGAAGTCTTCAGAGGAAATTTGTTCTGAACAACCTTGTTACTGCTTGAATTACCGTTTTTTCTATTCTCTGAGATGTTTTGTAACATTTTTTGTAGCAGAAATGGAAATTTTAATAATTCATAAACAGAAATGTTAGCCTTAACTTTTTAAGATCTTCAACTAAATCATAATCTAAGTTGGGGTTTACATGACTCTGTTTAGTCTCAGTTGGTTTAGATTGTTTTGGGGGCAAAGTCGTAATGTTTTCGAAAGAAGGTTTTTTTGTTGTCTTACTCCTAGTGTTGTAGGGATGAACTGTCTCGAAGTTAGCTTGAAAAATGCTATCCGATAAGTGTCCAAAAATGTTCAGAGAAGATTCTTCTTCTTGAACTGTCTCTTGTTCAACTTCCTCCTCAAGGATCTCAGGAGGCATCAAGTTATCCCGGGCTTCTAGAATTGTTTGAAGGGTGAATTGCAGACTTTCTAGGTTTAAGCCCTCGGCATTTAGATTAGGTCGGTTGGGAAAAGGCTTCCTAAACGGGGGTTTGTAAGGCCCTTTGCTCGAAGAAGCTTCTTCGGTCGTCCTTTTCAAATCTATAACTTGATTTGACAGTTTTTGAACAACTTTAGTTAAGTTTTCTAAATCTGAGCTTTTAGGTTGTGTTTTATTTTGAGCAGGTCTAGGGAGGATTTCGATCTTCTTTTTGGAAGATGAACTAATCTCAGTTTCGTTGCTAGTAGTGTCTTTTAAACTAAGGATGTCTTTTTCAATCTGGCTGGCCTCCTCGAAGGCCTCTAACAACGTGGCTTTCTTAGATCGTTTTACCCAAATGGATATACTTTGATGCAAGGCTTTTGTATAGTATGCTATGATAAGATTCTCAGTAGGCATCGAATCCATAGGGATTCGGTTCTTAAGTGTTAAGAATCTTTGATTAAAGTCTTTAATTTTCTCTTTTGGGTTCATTCTTAAGCTAGAAGCTCCATAACTAGAACTTCTGGGGACTTATCGTCTCCAAACGTTTCTAGAAAGCAAGATTCGAACTTATCCCAAGACATGATGGTATGGGGTTGCTGGGCAAAGTACCATGTAGATGCATTGCCCTCGAAAATGTAGGGGAACAACCTATAGACTACGTCTTCATGCTCGACATTACAGAGTCTAATGGCTAACATAAACTTTTTAATGTGATCTTCAACGATCTGTTTAAAGTCAGGGTCAAACATGGGAAGCCACTTCTCTAGATTTTTGGGTAAGGGATGCTAAGGCCCAGGTATGGATATTGCATCCTGGTCGAGCCAGGGTCTGGTAGGATTGTTCTGGTTGGCCATTGGTGTAGGCAGTGTAGAAGGATGAGAAGGGGAACTGCCTTCGTCAAAAGAGTCTTCTCCAGAAGAAGAAGGAGATGATGTAGGTGGTGAGGGTGGTATTCCAGTTCCTCCTGCAGCAGGAGTGAGGATTGGATCTGTAGGGTTTAAGGTGAGGTTAGTGCCTCCAAGCTGTCTCTGATATCAGAGAAATCTAAAGGTTGGTCCAACGGCTGATTTGGTTGTCTTAAACGGGTGAAGGCACTATGTGTTCTTAAGAGAGATTGGCGAACAATCTCTTCTACGTCACCACCTGTAGGATTCGGGGTTGTTGGTTCTACTTTGATCCATGGATCGCCGTTTGATGTGGTTTCTATTTGAGGGGGGATGTTGTCATTTAAATGACTTCTTGTCACTATAGGTGAGCGGTTGGGTGGTGGAGGAGTCTTACGACCACCTTGTGCCATTAATAAATTTCAGGCCCTCCTTCTAGCGCCATTTGTTGATGGGAGAAATTGAATGCTCGCCAACTGGAGGAGTGAATCCAGTCCGAGGTTGTCTAAATAACCCAAGCCATTTGGGATGATCCACCCTGAAGGGTTTAGCGGCTCTGTTGGCCGATCTAAGTCCTAGGAAAATGAAAGAAAAACTAACTAAAGGAACTAATCTAAATGAAAACAACAATTAAAGCAAACTAATAAACAAATCTGATATATATATATATATATACAGTCTGTTGTCTAATATTATACAGCAATAATTCTATGAAATTAAATGTTCAATTATCAACAGAATTAGATCTCAACTACAAATGTACAATATTTACAGATTGCAGATTTTAAATCGAAAAACCTGAAAAAAACATTGGTGAGCTGTTCTATGACAACAAAACTATTATTTTTGAATTTTATAATTTTATGAAACAAAAATAAAGTGGCAATTATCAAAGCTGAAAAATTAAGATAACAATATGTACTATAAAACTAAACTATACATCTATCTAAACTACTGTAAATTCACAAATTTATTATCTATCAAATTGAAAATAACAATCTAACTTGAAGTAACGCTTTCCAATTTGTCCCGTGCAAAGTATTCGATTCAACTATTCGATGGGAGGAAACCCGCACCAGATTTTCCACAAGCTTCTTGTAAACAAGAAGCATCAGTGCTCTTTGAACATAAATGATAGGACAAACAAGACATACAACTTACAACAATCTTAAGATTTACAAATCATCACAGTTAGATAAACCCGTATGCGAAGATTTGTACAAAATGATTCATTTAACTAAGAAGATAAACCTTTAATTCATTAAATTGAAACAAAGTGATTGTTGTACTTTAAAATAAGAGACGTCAGATATGGAAAACACATAAACCAAATCACATCAACCTGCAACGAATTATGATAGCTAAAGTAGTCGATAATTGATTGCGAATTGATATGAAGAAAACTTCAAATAAAAGTTTGATATATTGAAAGCTAAAGCTGTTACAAAACATCAACTTTCATCCCAGTTTGTATCCTCATAAGTCCAAAGTCTTTCTTCTCCCAATAGTGATGATGATGGGTTCCATAGAGCAAAGGCCATGAGAATAGGGGTATTCCTCGGCCAGGAAGCGTTCAATCTCAGAGTCTGAATCCTCGCTCAAGACAATAGGGTTTTTGTCAATGTTTTTCTTAGGCTTGTTCCAGGAACATTGGGATATCCATCGTGCATTTTTATTTCCCTTACTGTTGACTCCAGTATCACCTTTGCCTTGCTTCCTTACCGACCTTTTAATGGTCTTAGTATTATCTTTAGCACACGACTCGGCCATGGCATCGGGTAGGTCAATGTTGGGGCAATTCAAGGGTTTGACAGGGGGTAGAAGGGTAGGAGATGGCACTGTAGGCACAACCAAAGTTTCAGTAACCACAAATTTATCCATTTGAACACACTCGGGGGTGGCAAAGCCATTCCTGGATAGGAAGGCTTGCCAACAATCACCACTAAGGCTCAGATGATGAATTATAATGACTTTGATCAAGAAGTGATGGAAAAGGCTGCTATCATCCCTCTCACGCTTAAATCATTTGGACATCTTGTACAGACTACGTAAAAGATAATGTGGCATATTCAGAGGGTAGTCTATAAAATTCATCAATAACCGAAGATGATATAGAAATACCAAGCCATAACGGCCTTCGTAGGTCACAAACTACTTAACAATTGCCAAAAGATCGTGCCACCTGGGTTTGAGGGCAGTGACAGACATTCCTCTATCACAACTAACAATCTTTCTCGATGTGAATAGAAGCGGCCACGACACCTCGTCCAGTTTGGAATTTTTAAACCACCTTTGCCCTTTAGCTGGTAGTCCTGTAGCTGAGCTTAGGAATTCCTCATTTAGCTCGAGTCATATGTCTTCGACCTTAGCCCTGCATCCGTCAAATGTGAGGGCGAACTGTTGGGCTACCGAAAGGTTGAAACCCTCAAATCTTTGGATAAAAACCAGCCAGCCGCTATTTTCCAAATCCTTACGAGCATTGTCAAATAGCAGGAGTGTTTGGCTGCCATTAGGCTCTATGTGCACCATAGGTGCCATAGGTGACGACACGCAGTGAGAAGGGTGAATGGAAGAGGGTTTGGACAGGGCATACGTAGGATCGAAAGCTCAGGGATTTTCCCAAAACCAACAGAGGTAACCTGGGAGAGAAGGCAGGCATTAATGCCCAAGTGTGCGAGGGTGGTGGAAGGCAATAAACCCAGGCAAAACAGTCATATCCAAATCTACAATCGATGGTGCATATGGTGATTCAAATCACCGTTGGTGTATGTTAAAACAATGCCAATAAAACAACCATTGATAACTATGATGAGTCGACCCGAAATATTTGCACAAGCAATAATGTTATTTAAAACCAAAACAATATTTCGAAATCAACACCAAGGGTTCGATCATAACAAGTATGCGTTGTATGAAATGATTGTACAAATGGTCTAACCACAATGTCAATGTGTTTTCATGAAACCAATGCGCCAAGGAATTTGATGAAAGACTATAAAACATCAAACCACCAATGTATCAAAGGCTCAATGACAGTCATTATAATATCATCACAATCTTATAAATATGAAGTCATATCAACACAAAAAAATTTCCAAATGAGTAAAGGTTTTGGTGTCTTTCCAACTGTGTGACCATTATTGAATTAGAAGTGCAATGAACACATAGACAAGAGTTGCCATCGTAATTCAATGACGATTTTAATGCTATTGACACGATTTAGAACCGATATTTTCATGCTTTCAGTCATGAAAATGAAAACAAAAGGTAGGTGTGCGAATGAGAAAAAGATTGCGATGAGAATCAAGGGTTCCAAAACACTTGTGTAGGCAGCTTATAAAGATAGGATAAAAATGTGAAATGGCTGCCAAAAGATCCACAACCAACAATCTCCCACTTGGAGACCGATCTCAACAACTCCACCGCTATTGTATATGTTGGACTCTAAACCTTCTTGGACCTGGAAAATTTCTCATCTTCATCTTCATTCTTGAAGACCAACTGAAACTGAGCAGGAACTCATTTTTTCCCTGGTTACTCCCTTTGTTAACATGTCTGCAGGATTCTGGCTAGTGTGTATCTTTTCCAGCTTCAATTGTCCATCTTCCAAGGAAAATTGTATGAAGTGGTACCTCAAGTGTATATGCTTAGTCTTTGAATGGAAGGCTAAGTTTTTTGCAAGGTGAATGCCACTCTGTCTATCACAGTACAACCTGTTGTTCTCCTGCTTCTTTCCCAATTCCTCCATAAACCTTTGTAACCAAATCATCTCTTTACTAGCCTCTATAGCAGCAACATACTCTGCCTCTGTT
>SNQJ01S0242109.1:0-13201 GCA_010110895.2 Picea sitchensis
AAGCCACTCCAACCAAGATAATAATTCCAAGCCAACCAAAGCTAACAAAGCTCAAGAACCCAAGCTAACTTTCTCCATGATAACTCCTCTCCTTTTATAAGTTGAAGAGGATAAGGTGAGGAGGTTAGGATGATCCCACTAAATCATGAAAGCGAGTAAGATCCAAACCATTCGGATTCCACCTCACCATAGAAGTTTCTCCTTCTAAAAGATTCGAGAAAACGCTTGTTTTTCCCATGTGTAGGCATTCTCGCACCCTTCCTATAGAGCAACCTACGAACATATCGCACCCTAGCTATGGTGCAACCTGCGAGAATCAGGCATTCTCGCACCCTGCCTATATAGCAACCTGCGAACTTCCTTTTTTACAGGGCTTTTACAAAGGAAAATGCAACTTCTTTTCTCAGGAAAAGTTCTTCTCCCTTCTCTCTTCAGGAACTCAGGCCATTCACCCCTCTGAAGGCAACAGATAGGTTTACATCATTAACGGTCATAGGGATGACGAAAAATAATGTGTAACAACAGGCCTTCTTTTCCACTGCCTCACACAAGAGAATCGTCTGGAGTTTTCTCGTCAACTCTGTTGCATAGAGGAGGATAATACATCATATTCATTTCTATTCACATGATGATGCACCGAACACTTTGGTATTTCACACGTTCACCTTGTGCTCAGCCACATGCACGTCTAACTCAACAGATCACCTTTCCCACTAGATAATCATATGGAGTTCTTCTCAACTCTATGAATGGAGGAGGTCATCTCTACGTTCCAGCTCTATCTCAGGTAGGAACTGTTAGCACCAGAAGTCACCTCTAGATTGCAGTAGAGGTAATCCCAGTACCCATCAATTTGTATGTCACAATGAATAAATTAAAGGAGGTCAAATGGGTGAAGACTCAAGAAAATATCGCTTTAACTCATAAATCCGGACCAGGAAATGCATGAGAAAGTGAGGTCTTGATTTAACTTCAGTTAGTAAGTTGTAGAAAAGGCTGAGTAGGGGGAAGAACCAGTGAGGAGATGTAGAGGTCTTCTATGGACATCAGGTCTTCTAGTAGCCTAAGGAGGAAAAGATTCGAATACAAAATCTTCTTGAACTCGAAACTTCAGGAAATTGAAAAGGTCATAACAATATTGTAATCAAACATACATTACAATACAATCACAACAAATTGACTGGATCACCCATGCCCAAGTCTTCAATATCAGAAGCAAAGAGATGATAATAAAGTTGATTGTCATTCAACAAGAAGTCTCAAATGGAAACACATAACCAGAGAACCAGAGGCTTCATTAAAACTTTACAATACGAGAGCTTGGCTCAACCATTGACCTTCAAAAAATATAAAAATTGAGTATATATACTCAAAGAAACTTTCTCCCTACAGAAGCGCACTCTGGTCACTGCATTCAAGGCTTGGCGTCTACTTCTTCTGTCAGGTTGCACTTGCATTCTTTTTTCAGACGCAAGATCATATCGGTATGGGCTTCTCAAGAAAATCCATTGACAGGGGAACTTTCAGGTTGACAGTCTACCCTCCACGGCCAGATTTTCCATGCTTTCCATTAATGTGGTGAAATGAGGTTTCAACCACCTTCCCCATTTTCATTAACTACCTTTATTGGGATTAGGATGAGGCCTGACACCCATGAATGCTCCAGGCGAGCTCACGACTCCTTCAAGTCAATTCTGATGCCCCGAGGTCATGCAGATCTTTCTTTGTAACCAACTCGGGCACCTTGATCTCTTGCGCATCTCCTTTTCCTTTGTCCCACGTGATCGTGGGATGTGACCTCACACTTATCCCATATGAAATTTTGGGATTTCGCATTTCAGGAGTTTTCACTCCCCTTGACTTCAAATATCTCGATGCTCAAAATCGTGAAACGGTCGATCTGGATCAATGGTCAGATTTTCCTTGAATATAACGACCATGATCATCTCCACGAACAACCTCAACTACCAGTCGCTTGATCAGGAGCCTACATTTCATTTATCCCTTCTTCCATATGACCCTGAGCAGTGACCGCGAGCCTAATTTCCAGGCACGTCGTGATTTCACGTTTCGTGAACTCATGCTGCGCTCTATGCTCAAACCTCTGAGTTGCAAAATCACGATGCTCAGATCAGGTGCCATATGTCCCGTTTGATTTGATGACCCAGTCGATAATGACATTTCAGAGCTTCGTGCTTCGCAAGTCTTCAAGACTCTACCCTCTTATTTTCTTGACTCGTGAAATCGTGAAATGATGATCCAACGGTCCATATCTCTCCTTTGATTAACGATTGCGATCTTTTCACGATTTCACATTTTGCGAGTTTTGATGACTCTGCTCCTTGACCGTTGTATCTCGCGAAACCACGAAACCCTGATTGTGCACCACATGTCCTTTGCAGCACCAAAGGCTAGGATGGACCTCGTGATTTCGAACCTTTGACGCTATACTTTGTGCAACTGTATGATCCCAATCACCCGATAGCCATCGATTCGACCTTCCTGATGGATATTTGTCATCGAAAGTTGATCTTGCTTGCTCGCTTAATTTGCATTTATATTAGACTACTTCAAGTGTTGCACTTGGTGCTCACGACTGCGGCCTATGTAGTTTACTTGAATGACTGGTTGAGAGCTCGAGAAAATAAAGGATCAGTGATGAAAGCAAAGGGAGAAGTGGTTTACTTTAGGGAAAACATAAAATCCTAGGGCTGACACCTCTCAGGAAAGCCGACAAGGAAAAAAAGGTCGATCAAACGGATGAATGCAAACAAAAGAAAAACTACAAGCCGAGAGAAAATCTTACGATCAGGTCTGCAAAAAGAGGGGAAATAGGCAAAATTATAGACCTAGGTAAAAACCACAGACTCACAAGGCCTTGACCAGTTTATGTGATAACATTTGGCTCCACAGGGGATGGCATGCTCCCTGCGAGCTACCAAGAACATGCATCTCTAGTGCCTTTCTTTGGGTTATGGAGTCTCCTACTAAAAACAAAATAAATGTAAAATAGGAACAGTATTTACAATGGTGGGACATAGACTGTGGCTTTAAACAAAAAACCTTTTCAGGAAATGCCCATTTACAGGGCCACTAAAAACTTTGTCTCCCTCCAAATTCTGCAACCTATAAGTATTATTTTGAAATACCTCAGAAATCTTGAAGGGACGAATCCAAAGGGCTTCAAATTTACCATGCTTTCCCTTGTCCTGTCTGGGTGCATCCCATTTGAGAACTAGATCTCCCAGCTGGAAATCCTCTTTTCTTACTTTCCTGTTAAAATCCTCCTTGATCCTTTGTTGACGGTCATGTACTTTGTCCGACATCTGTTGTCTAGTCTGTTGCACCTCTACCAGCTGATGTATCCTTCTGATCATGTCATCAAGCTCTTCCTGCCAGTCTTGGAAGAACTTTGCCACCAACAAGGCGAGGTGAGAAGGAAAAACTGCTTCAGTCCCATATACAAGATGGAAAGGAGAGATGCCCAGGGACTGCTTTGTTGTCACTCTATCGGCCCATAGAGAAAATTTGAGCTTTGAATCCCATGTTTTCTTGTTGTCCTCTAGCAGTCTTTTGGTGATCTTTATCAGGCTCTTGTTAGAGGACTCTTCCATTCCATTTCCTTGGGGGTAATAGGGGGTAGAGTGGATCAATGAAATTCCAAACTGCTCACAAAACTGGATTAATGGCTCGACCATGAAGGATGCAACATTATCAGTGATGATCCTTTTCGGACAAACAAACCTTGCTATAATATCTTCAAGAAAACTAATGATCACTTTGTGAGAAGCACTCCTTGTGGGAATGGATTCTATCTACTTGGTAAAATAATCTGTTGCAGTTAAGATCCACCTATGCTAACCACTTGAAGCAGGATGAATTTCCCTAATGAAGTCCAAACCTACTATTGAAAGGGTCCTGAAGTTGCCACAAGCTTTAATGTCAGAGACTTGAGTTGTTGCTTCTCAGAGAATTTCTGACACTTGATGCAGGTCCTGATTTTCGCACAGACATCAGTGAACAGAGTAGGCCAGAAGTACCCAACCCTGAGAATTTTGTAGGTTGTGGTTTTCTAGAAATGATGTCCCCCACATAGGCTTCCATGGAAATCAAATATAATATTTTGGGCCTCCTGTGGGTTTAAACATCTCAGAAGCACACCCAGAGGGTCTTTCCAATACAAGACCTGGTCAATAAGGAAATACCTAATTGCTTTGAGCTTTAAATCTCTTGCCTTGATTTTTCCCATACCATTAGGGGGCCTTAATTCTTGCAGAAAATATATAATGTCTTTATACCAAGTGCATTCTTCTAATGGAGGGTTGTCCCGAGGACTTTTATCGGACAACCCACCCTGCTGATTTTCTGAGCAAGTGTTGATGAATTTAACCCCCAGAGATTTATAATTAGATTCAACCAACAACTTGGCTAAACCTTGGCCTTTAACTAGTTTGGTGGGTTTTATTTCCAGGTCAAATTCAAGGATTTGGTAATCCACTTGCTCCTTCTCTCGTCTATGTCAGGCTGAATGAGAGTGTCCTTCACAGAAGCTGAAGGGACATATGCCATGATTTTTGAATGCATAACATAGACTCTAAAAGCTTTAAGAGATTTCACCAAGGCATATGCCTACTTCTCCATGATATCATATCTAATCTCTGCATCCCTCAATGCTGTGCTGAAAAAGGATAAGGCTTCTCCAGCCCTTCATCATTCTTCTGCAATAAAACAACTGCAACTGTATCAAATGAGGCAAAGGAAAATATTAAGAAATACTTGGAATAATCAGGACTGACTAGCATAAGTGCTTCAGTCGGTGCCTTTTTGATTTGGTAAAAATAATTTCTGGACTCAACTGTCCATTTTACTTCATTCCCCTTCTTGAGCATGGTTGTGATATGCTTCACCAATTCAGCAAAATTTGAAACAAACCTTCTTAGAAAATTAATTTTGCCCAGGACGGACTGAAATTCCTTCCTGGATCTGGGAAGTGACAAGGTTTGAATAGCTTCCACCCTTCTTGAATCAATATTGACCCCCTCAGTTGATACTATGTGTCCCAACAATTTCCCTTCCTTCATGGCAAATAATGATTTCTTGGGGTTTAGGGAGAGACCAAACCTTCTACATTTCAAGAAGACTTTCCTTAGATGACAACAATGTTCTTTATCAGATCTGGAAAATACTGTTATTTCATCTAGATAGATGACCACAAACTTGTCTCTTTCTCCAATGAAGGCAACGTCCATGGCTCGTTGGAAGGTTGCTCCAAGGAGTGGTGAAGGTTGTCTTTTCTCTGTCTTTAGGCAGGACAGAGATCTAATTGTAGCTAGAAAATCCATCAATAATGGAAATCCTGGATGCACCAGTCACCCTCTATAATATGTGTTCCATCTTTGGCAAAGGGTAATTGTCCTTCTTAGAGATTTTGTTCATATTTCTGAAATCAACACACAGTCCGATCTCTCCATTTTTCTTTCTCTCCATTCAGAATATCTCAAAGGGACAATGATTTGGGCATCTCATATCTTCTTTACCTCCCTTTCCATAATAAGAAACAACATAGGATTTATCTATCTTAATTTCTACCTAAATGGCTCGGCCTCTTCCTTCAGTGAGATCTTGTGCTCAATAACGTTGGTGTCATATGTCCTGAGGTCTTCGTAGGTCCAGGAAAACACATCAGTGAATTCCTTTAATAACTCAACATACTCGGCCCTTTTCTCCCTCGACAAGCTGCTCGAAAACTTGACAAATTTTGGATTCTCCTCCGTGCCAATATTACACTCATCTACATCAACGTCCTCATCTCAAACCTTACCCTTTACTGCCACATCATTCCTATCAAATAGTCTTTCCAAAGGAACTAGTCCTTTCGAAATGTGATTGTTGGGAAACTGGACAATATGATGATCAAAAATCTTGTTCAGAAAAACATCAGGATGAGGATCTATTTCAGAATCTGGATCTTGATCAATATGCCAGGCTGAAAAGTCATCAATAGACTCAAGAAATTTTCTGATCTCAAGATCGCCCTTGAACACCTTCCAATACTTGATATTGTCTGGTACAGAGGGCCTATATTTTACCTCAACATCATAACTGGGTTTAGGTGGCAGGGGGACTCTGAAATTTCTTGTTGATATAGTCAAAGAGTCGGCCATGACATTCTATTCTGTTGGAATAAACGAAATGTTGAAAGCTGAGAAAAAATTGTCAACCAGATCCCACACTTCATTTCTATATGATCTCAGTCGAGGGTGTTTGGCCTAATAAATATTTCTGATCTATTGGACAATCAACTCAACATCCCAAAACACTCATATTTCTTCAATTTCCATGTCTTTTGCAGCCCTCAAACCCAAAATAAGAGCTTCATGTTCTGCCACATTATTGGTAGTTTCAAATTCTAACTTGAATGACAGAGATGCATTTTTTTGAACATGAGAAATAAGGACCACTCTATCCCCGATGCCTTCTCTAGAAAAGGCTCCATCAAAGAACATTTTCCACACAAAGGTAATCAAAGGAGAATATTCACAGAGGCTAAGGGACTATTTTCTGATTTCAAGAGGTGCTTCAGGAGCATCAGTGAGTTGTAACAAGCTGGATCCCAAATCAGCATCAAGAGCAAAAATGGGATGATTTGTGGGGTCTGCTTCATCACTAATGATATAGTCCAACTGAGCTTCTCTGTACAGTCTTCTATATTCCCCCCCAAACAAAGGAATAGTAGCATATGTGAGGTCCATCTGCAAGGTTCCCCCAGGACTTTTTATCCAAGATCTTGACAATAGCATGCCAAACTTGGGAGGAACATCAGCCACCATGATATCCATTACCACACTTTTCATGGGAAGCTAAAATAAGGTCACAACCAGATCTTTGATGACCCCAAGACATTGCACCCTCCTTGAATCAAAAGAATACAAGTCATGGTATGCTTTGGTAACTTTCAATCCTAGTTCTTCCATGACAGTTTTGGGCATGAGATTATGAGAGGCTCCTAAATCCATTAGACAATTATGCAGTACCTTGTCATGTATGTTTAGTGATGTGTAGAAGGGAGGGGATGAATTGTTTCTATATTCTACCATGGGACCTAAGATGAATGTTGGCTTCTCGTCTTGCAAATTGATTGAGTTTGAGGGATGATACAATGGTTCAGCCAACGACAATTTAGATAGGGATCTCTTAAAGTCTTCATGCTTTACCAGCTCTGAAAGGGGTATCAGGATCCTAATCTTTTGAATTTCATGCTCAAAGTTAAAATAAGAGGGGGGCTTTAGAATTTCCTTTACCTCTGGGATAGGGCCTCTGGCTACTGGTGGGGGATTATGTGCTTTATTTTTCCTATTGTTGTTTGTTGCATCTTTGGCAGGCTTGTCTGCTCTGGGAGGTTGATCAGGGATGTCAAACTTCCCATATTTCTTCTTAGACCTGAGGTTGTATCTATTTGGGCTATCGCTGGCCTTATCCCCCTTACTCAACTCGTTTAATTGAAGTTGAGTTAAGTGAGGAGAAGGAGATGTGACTTCAAGATAGTGAATTTTTGGGTCAAGGTCCTCTTCCTCTTCCTCTCCGCCATCATCTGCGACAAGGTTTTTTTGAAGAGGGGTTTGGATTTTTTGATCATCCCTATCTTTGTTCCGAGGCTCTCTTTGCATAATATGAGGAGCATTGTTGCTCGGCCTCCTGAAGTTGCCTCTGTTATCAACATTTTGAGGATTTTTGTATGTCTGCTTCCCCTCTAATTCCGACCTTTCCATTCTGGCTGAAAGCGATTTTAGTAAATTGGTTACTTTGTCCATTTAAGGGGGAGAGGCTGAGGAACTGGAGGTTGAGGCTTCAACTATTCCCCTTCCTATGTCTCTACTAGCCTTATTTCTGAGTCGGTCAACTGCCAATATGTTAGACTTTACTTCCAGGGCTACATCTTGCATATGAGCCAAGGAGGTAGATCTTCTCTCTCTTAACAGGAGGCAAAAGTCAAGGTCAAAATAAATAGCATAGGTAATTTTCGCAGAGGCCTCTGTAGGCTTTATTTCAGTAGGGATCTTATTGTAAATTTTGTTGAATCTTTTGGAGAAGTCAGAGACATACTCTCCCTCTTTTCTCCTTAGGGACCCGAACTCTGTGATATAATACATGGAGTCCTTTTTATCCCCCCATTGTCTCAACAAGACATCATTTAAAGCCTCAATCCCATCAATAGATCCAGGGGTTAGGGCCCTGAACCACTTTCTGGCTTCTCCATCAAGACTGTGGACAAAAATCCTCATCCACACATCTTCATCTACTATGACATAATTATCAGTGTAACTATAGAAAGCTACAAGGTGCTCCTTTGCAGTGATATCTCCCTCCCTCGTAAACTTAGGCAGTTGCTTAAGGTAGCCACTGGTTAGGAGGGCATTAAGAGGCTGAGGAAAAATGAGAGGGGCATATTTGGCATCTTCCATATAATCCATTCTATTTCTAGGGGGATTAGCACCTACCATAGGGATAATATATGGAGGAGAATTAGGTGGGGATGGAGTTCGAATAGGAGAAACTAGAACTAAGCCTCCTGGAGGAAAGGGAAATAACTGAGGCTCTGGAGAAAAGGCCTTAGGGCTCAAGGGAATAGAGGTTTCCCCCTCTGCAAAACCAACAGCTTTAACAACAGGAGGAGTAGTGAAACTGGGAGAGGGGAAATCAACAGGAAAACTCCCAAAATTTAAACTTCTAGAAGCTCTAGCAGATGGTGAAATAGGAAAGTGAGAAACAACTTCTGGAGTTTCTATAGGAGGATGGTAAAAATCATCAGAAATACTTGGTTCAGCAACTGAAGTATCCTCCTAAAGGATATTTCATCTTCTGATGACTTTATCTGGTGTTTCTAAAGGCAGCTGTGGAGTGGACCTCGTGTGTCTGCCCCTGGAAGCCATAGCTGAAACAATGGAGTCGTATCAATGGATTCACCACAGTGGAGTTTCCAGGTGTACAGTTGCAATATTTGATGTACTAAGTTTTGATGCACCTTTCGAACTAGTAATCTTTGTCGTTCAATCCCAAGGAAAATATTCAATTTCGTCTACGGCAACGATGCCATAAATGTTGGCACTAGAAGTCACCTCTGGATTGCAGCAGAGGTAAGCCCAGTACCCATCAGTTTGTATGTCACAATGAATAAATTAAAGGGGATCAAATGGGCGCAGACTCAAGAAAATATCATTTTAACTCAGAAATCCAGACCAAGCAATGCATGAGCAAGTGAGGTCTTGATTTAACTTCAATCAGTAAGTTGTAGAAAAGGGTGAGTAGGGGGAAGAACCGGTGAGGATATGTAGAGGTCTGCTATGGACATCGGGTCTTCCAGCAACCTAAGGAGGAAAAGCTTCGAATACAAAATCTTCTTGCACTTGAAACTTCAAGAAACTGAAAAGGTCATAACAATATTTGGATCACCCATGCCCAAGTCTTCAATATCAGAAGAAAAGATATAAGAAAGATGATTGCCATTAAACAAGAAGTCTCAAATGGCAACACATAACCAGAGAACCAGAGGCTTCATTAAAAATTTACAATACAGGAGCTTGGCTCAACCATCGACCTTTACAAAATATAAAAACTGAGTATATATACTCAAAGAAACTTGCTCCCTACAGAAGCGTGCTCTGGTCACTGCATTCAAGGCTTGGCGCCTGCACCTTCTTCTTTCAGGATGCACTTGCATTCTTTTGTTAGATGCAAGATAAGATCGGTATGGGCTTCTCAAGAAAATCCATTAACAGGGGAACTTTCAGGTTGACAGTCTTCCCTCCATGGCTAGATTTTCCATGCTTTCCATTAATGTGGTGAAATGAGGTTTCAACCACCTTCCCCATTTTCATTAACTACCTTTATTAGGCTTAGGACGAGGCCTGACACCCATGAATGATCCAGGCGAGCTCATGACTCCTTTGAGTCAATTCTGATGCCCTGAGGTCATGCAAACCTTTCTCTGTAACCAACTCGGGTGCTTTGATCTCTTGCGCAACTCCTTTTCCTTTGTCCCACACAACCATGGGTTGTGACCTCGCGCTTATCCCATATGAAATTTCACGATTTCGCATTTCGGGAGTTTTCACTCCCCTTGACTTCAAATATCCCGATGCTCAAAATCGCGAAATAGCCTATCTGGATCAATGGTCATATTTGCCTTGAATCTAACAGCCATGATCATCTCCTTGAAAAACCTCAGCCGCTCGTCGGTTGATTAGGATCCTACCTTTCATTTATCCCTGCTTCCATATGACCCTGGGCAGTGACCGTGAGCCTAATTCCCAGGCGCGTCATGATTTCGCGTTTCGTGAACTCGTGTTGTGCTCTATGCTCAAACCTCCAAGTCGCGAAATCGCGACGCTAAGATCGGGTGCCACATGTCCCCTTTGATCGGATGGCCTAGACGATAACGACATTTCGGGGCTTTGTGCTTCGCGAGTATTCAAGAATCTACCCTCTTACTTTCCCGAATCGCGAAATCGTGAAAATCTTATCCAACGGTCCAGATCTCTCCTTTGATTAACGGCTATGATCTTTTCACAATTTCGCATTTCACAAGTTCTAATGACTCTGCTCCTTGACCGCTGCATCTCGCGAAACCACAAAACATTGATCATGCACCACGTGTCCTTCGCAGCACCAACGAATAGGATGTACCTCACAATTTTGGACCTCTGACACTATACTTCACGCAACTGTATGATCCCAATCACCCGATAGTCGTTGATCTGACTTTCTCGATGGATTTTCGTCGTCAAAAGATGATCTTGCTCACTCACTTAATTTGCATTTATATTAGACTACTTCAAGTGTTGCGCTTGTTGCTCACAACTACGACCTGTGTAGTTTACTTGAATGACTGGCTGAGGGCTCGGGAAAACAAAGGATCAATGACAGAAGCAAAGGGAGAAGTGGTCGACTTTAGGGAAAAATAGGTCGATCAAATGAATGAAGGCAAACAAAAGAAAAACTACAAGCCGAGAGAAAATCTTACGATCAAGTTTGCAAAAAGAGGGGAAACAAGCAAAATTACAGACCTAGGTAAAAACCATAGACTCACAAGGCCCTGACCAGTTTATGTGCTGACAAGAACCGCGTACCCTTCTTAGGGGATTTCTCTCAGGTTTGTAAGCTAGAGAAAGACTCACATAGCTGCAATGATCCACGTCTCATAGCTTTGTAAGCTGGAGAATGTCTCACATAGCTGCAATCATAAACATTCTAAACAAAGATATATGGCAATCAAGAATAAAAATTAAACACTAGGCGAACCTGGATTTCCATCGCCACTAGGAGATGGTGGCCATGTTTCTTCTCATGTTGAAAATGAGTTGCAGGTGCTCTTCTTAGAAACGACATAAGTTGGGTAGCTCTGGCACTAAATCTGTGACAAGTTGAGGCTCAATGTTTGTTTGAGTTTCTGCATGAATTCTATCATCACACAAAGCGAGAGGAATCTCTTCCTCAACTGGGAAACTTTCCATAGCTCGAGCAGTGATGACATCCTGAGTCTGTCAAGCATAATTGTGGGGGGGAGCCTGTAAGTCTGAGGCGAAAAAAAGAAGAGAATCTAGAGGTTCTTGTGGAGGTACCAAAGGGAACGCTTCCTCAACGAAAATGGTGGCTCTGTCTTCCTCCATTCAATTTTAATCAGTATGAGGTAAATTATCCAAGGACGGACCAATAGGGATTGGGTTAGAGAGGGGAGGAGGAAATGGAGCAGAGGAAGGGCTTAACCGACGTTGTCTAGCCACAAAGTTATAATATGTCAGACCGCGTTTCATCTTTCCTCGCTCACGTGACATTGTAATGGTAGGAGCAGAATTGACAATCAAAAGGAGAGGAGAATAATGAAGGCAAAGAATATTAGGAGGGGAGGAAAAAACCAACAGCGACACCAGGACAAAATGATAGGAGTCATGCCTTACCTCCAAAATAGTGTCCAAATTGGTGATGAGAAGCGCCATAAAGATCGAGTTGAAAGCCCAAATCCACCTCATTCTAGTCCTGTGAGATCTCAACTCTCACCTTGAGCATACCAATAAGACCCCATCACTATGCAGGCATACCACCATCCACATGAATTGAATATTGAGCATGTTGAAGAGACGAAGAGGAGGGATGACGACATGGAGTATTTACTTCCCTGGATGCATGTGTGTCAGCGGTCACCCCATCCACGAATACATTTTTTCTATGTTAAACATATATATTATCTTAGTTTATAGGTAAATTAATGAATTTGTATCAATTTAAATTATTCTCTATAGATGCAAAAGCTAAATGTGTTACATGTAAACATAAATATTAAAAAAAAATTAACCAAAGAATACACATAAATTATTATTTCAAAATATATTCACAAATAATAATGTCAAACTTAATACGCCTCGTGTGACTATACAATTACATGATATTAACAAT
Organism: Picea sitchensis; assembly: GCA_010110895.2. Classification (NCBI taxonomy): domain Eukaryota; kingdom Viridiplantae; phylum Streptophyta; class Pinopsida; order Pinales; family Pinaceae; genus Picea; species Picea sitchensis. The sequence continues at coordinate 12,451 of SNQJ01S0242109.1, forward strand.
ACTACAAAACAACGATTGAGGAAAGTTAATGTTATTTAGTTGATGATATGAGGCAAGTATTGATTTGAAAAACAAATTATTTACACCATTTAAATAGGGGCATAAATTATTGTGGTTTGTTAGTTGATCAAGCTTTAAATAAAGACATAAACTTTTGGAGTTTATTGGTTGATGAAGTGTAAGGCTTAGATTTTTATAATTTGTATACCCATCATTATATATTGTAGGAATGATTAAGTTGTTCATATACATGGTTGTGTTTAATTATTAACAATAATTATATTAATGTATTTGTATAAGTTTATAAGCATATATTTAGCATATTAATAATGTTTTTTCTATACTATGTGTTAAATATATGTCTATTAATATATACAAACACATTAATATTATTAATGTAATTGTTACCAATACACATAAAAATATCTTGAAATATTATGTAGCATATATATTAATATTAACATGACCAAAATCATTTATACTTAATTAATTAATAATGAAATTTCTAGATGTGAAATTCTAAATTGGAGAAGACACGGGTTATGGGGAAGTAGTCCGATAGTAACCTATTTAACTGGATCATAGGGAAGTAGAGTTTTCCCCAAAATTCCTTTAGAAAAATTGAATGTTAATACAAAACATTATATTGTTTCCTATGAAATTGATTACATAATTATCATATATATGATGATGATGATTTACATCCACTAAGACTTAATTAGTCTATTATATATATATATATATAAATATA